>JAECUM010004968.1:0-127930 GCA_016617855.1 Megalonaias nervosa
TGCAGCAATTCATGAATCCAATATATTATTACAATTATGTAGCATTTCATGAATGTGACACTCTTTACATTTATGCAGCAATTCATGAATACAACACGTTACAGTTATGTAGCAATTCATGAATGTGACACATTACAATTATGTAGTGTTTGATAACTGTGACACATTACACTGATGCAGCAATTCATGAATGTGATATGTCACATTTATGTAGCATATGATAAACATGACATTACATTTATGTAGCAATACGTGAATATGGCACATCATTACATTTATGAAGGATTTCATGAACATGACCATTTAAGTCACATTTCATGAATGTAACATCATTACATTTATGCAGCATTTCATAAATATAACATTATTTTTATGGTGCATTACATGAATGTAACATAATTACATTTATGCAGCATTTCATGAATGAATCACATTACATTTATGTTGCATTTCATGACTAATATCATTACATTTGTGTAGCATTTTATGAATTATATATTGTTGCAAATCTGTGGGTGTGGATGGAATTTCAGTTGTGCTTAAATCAAGACATGATTTTGCATTGCTTTTAGATGAGGGTGAGGTATTTGAGATAGAGAAAGAAAAGGATGAGGAGGAAGGAGAGATTGAGGATGATGAAGTACAGTCTGCCATCCCACGTTTATTTAATGTCGGTGATCTTGTTTGGGGTCAAAGACATGGATTCCTATCCTGGCCAGGGAAACTCGTGTCAAAAGGAGATTTGAAAGGAGACCAGAAACTGGAGGAGGGAAAGGTAACCAGTATAGTATTGCTGTGTATTGGTTGATCTTGCAAGATGTCAGTGATACTTTAACTTCTTTTCATAATAAAAACTGCATCTTCTATAATCTGTATTGCTGTTTAAGATCTCATCTATGATATATTTATCTACATGGTTTTCTCAAAATCCCCAGCCATATTATGGTACTCCATATGCTTATTTTTCTATCCATCCATCCCTCTTAAACCATTGGTTACAAATTCACAAAAATTTGTAGTTTTATATGCCCATGGATTAACCATCTTCAAGATTAGTGTCATCCTTTTAAGGTCGGATTTTTTCAAGATTTCAGTTTCAAATGTTTTTTTTTTTCAAATATTTTCTGATTAAATTTTATGTATACAATCTTACCAGGTGCATCATATATGACAGATTTTGTATTATAATCATGTGGTAGAATGAATACCAGGGAAGTGGGGGGATAGATTGGATTATGCAATAAAAAGTGTGTGGATTTGCAAAGATCAGCTGATGCAGTCTCTAGTCTGAATTTGTCTGCCGTATCTGTTTTTTTTGGAGGGGAGGGGATAAATGTTATCAATGTTTATCTGTCCCATGTGTATGCATGTGCCAAAGCCACACAGTGCACTGTACTGTAAATATAACACCTGTGTCCTGAATAACTAAATGGAAATAGGTCTGCCTGTAAAGTTTACAGCAGTGTTGTACACCACTCCTTCGATAACTCACACCCGGTTAACTCGCAAACCCGCTTATAAAATGGGGTCAGGCATGGATCTCATTTTTTGTAAACCAGAAAATACACCCCCAAAAATTGATCCCTATTTATTGAACTTGAAGAAAATCATGATCAAAATGGTAACTGAAACGTTGATATATCTCTAGTTTTATGGTCGAAAACAGTAGATAGGACCTGGAAATTTTAATCAACATTTTGAAATTATCATCTTTTAATAAAAAGTCATATAATTGGTTACATTTTCTTTCCAAACGACATTCTTAGTACACCGTAATTAAAGATGTTCAAGGAAATTTTGATCCATAAAAATGTCACTTATACTTTGTGTAGGCAGTACATTAAGATTTAAATGTCAATTAAATAATTTTGTTTAAGTGAAATTTGTGTTTTAGTTCTATTTTTTAGTTCCTCTTAAGTGTAATCATCATAAATGCAAAGTGTATTTAAATGTAAAATGTTTCAATCTACCATAACAGCTATGTCCGCAAGCGTTTCTCTGAGAACCTAATTAAGTGCCAACCGTGTTTTGATAACTGACTTTGGAAGTATTTGTTGTATTGTTGCACTGAATTAAAAGCTGGCCTTCTTTGTATTATCATGTTAATAGTCTTTTTAATCAAATAAAGGAGATGGAATGAAAGAAAATTTGAAAGGCACACAAATCCAACTTAAAATCTAGCGGCCCCGGTCGTATGTTGAGTGAACTCACTTAAGTTGATCAATCAAACACTGTTATAAATGTTATTGTGTATGGAACATAAACTACCTTAAATTAACTGACTCTTTCATAATTGTGATCAAAAATAGCAAGCAAAACAAATACTTCGCAAAATAAAAAATAAAAGCTTGGTTTCACAGATACAAACCATTGTGGGCAAGCGAGTTACAGAGAATTTCTGAACTGGCACTTAGAGATATCCTCAAGGATGATAAGAAGTTTCACTATTCCTTTCAGTGAAATCATGACATCAATATTGTCCTAATTGAACAATACAAAAATTGAGTTTCGACGTCGACATTTGTCTTGCGAAATAAATGTCACTGGTTTTTTAAAAAAAGGAATCTGGTTTGGTAGTGTATCAACAATTAGTCTAGTTCCTTGCTACTTTGACTCCTGATTTGGCATTATACTGTTAAATACCACTCCGGGAACCAGGCTAATCAATAAAATTAAAAGCATTGATGTCAAACACAGATGTTTTTGCGTACACATGATGGTAGTTGAAACCAGTTGGAACAATCTTTCACATGTTGGACATTTTGAAAATAAATGTTATTTATACCGAATAATGAACAACTTCATTAGAAAAAGCACATTATTAACAATTATTGTTGATGTGATTGTAAAACAAGGATTCAGTCATTAAACAGCCCAGTTCCCTACCCATATCCCCCCCCCCCCGCGTGGTTTTTTCGAAGTACAAGTGGGTTTTTTTTCAATTTTTGGATGACCCCCTGTAACTTGCGCCCTCACTTATAGTGCAGTCTAGGTTTGTGGACCCCGTTGTGTGCAAGTTATCAAGGGAGAGGTGTATATTTGAAGTTGAATGTAAATTTTACTCATTTTACCTCTTTTGCTTATATCTGTTATCTATGGGTAGATTTAAGAGTGAAATCTGATCTTTATAGTTGTCCAGTTAATGAATCTTTGTGATCAATCAGGCTGAACATTCTCAGTTGTCTACACCCATGTCACTAAATAATCCAGATTTGATAAAATTCATTGATATCAGAGCCTCTATCTGACCCCTTGATTGCTATTTTCCAGATATTCTTTCTGCAGAATAACTGTAAGATTCATTCTAAGATTCAGTATGATGAGGCCACTGGCAAACTGAGATTTTGAAAATGGGTCAACCAAGAACTTGACATGGCCCTCTATTTATTCTTCACAAGTTGGCAAGTAGTTACATGCAGATTATACCGAATAATTATACTTAAAATGTTAAGTATTCGTCTGATAGCAAAATACATTATTACATACTATTTATGACTTATGCTCCACATTTGCCCATCCACTAACTTTGCATTCTTCAGGTCTCTTCAGCGTTACTTTACCAAGGATTGATGTGACCTTGAATGACTTTGAAGGTTACTGGCCATACTCCAACATTTTTCTTTTTACATCAGATTTGCATTACATGATTAAAAGTAGTTATACTCACACAAAAAGAACAAAACAATTATCAAGTGTAAAGAAGAAGAAATAATTTAATTACTCGAAATAGTAGTATACAGCTCTGTTACTTTCCCTTAGCTACAATTTCCCACCTATAGAGGACGCCAACCGGAAATGACGTACATTTATCCCACAAGACGAAGTACATGCTTCTTGTTGTCGAAAAATGAAACACTGTAAACTATGGATAGGGAACATTTAGGTGAAACTACTGAAAACTAATTTACTGTTCAGCCTTATATCGATATGCGTGCACGACATACTAGATTGTGTCACTTTCAAAACTGTTCAGTTGTTTCAGTTTATTTTGAAAAAAAAGAAATAGGTACACTTAAAAGAATCCAAAGGAACCAAACCTGGCTTCCTTATGTCGGCCTACTTCATAAGAAAAAATCAGCACGCTTAAAAGATGCCGAAGTCAGTTTCCGGGGTTGGTTTGCTTTGTAATAAAATAACCTTTGTATTTGATATCCTGTCGGTAAGTTTAAGCAAGGAGTTTATTGCTCACTGCCAGTTGTGTGTATTCATCACCCGGGCTTCTATTTGTTTGCCATATGTAATCATAATTGATGTTTGCAGGGCAGATAGTATACGCAACAATAATTTGCTTTAATAATACTTTTGTAACCCATGCTAGCGAAAAGATTATCATTTGCACTCACAGTGAATGTATTTTAAAACAATGATTTTTATTTGCGAGATACCATTGTATAGTTAACCTGGATACAATACAATCTTGGTCATTTTGCACCTTGTAACTTACCATGTGTGAATGGCAGGTGCCTTCAAACAATTGGGTGATATTTTCGTCTCTTTGCAATACACACTACAGTAAGGATGCATACGCATGCCAGCATCTGCTACATATACGGAGTTCATGGATATATTTTTTTCTTTAATAAATTTTGCATGATGAAAAAAGAAGGAATAAATGATTACAATGCAAGGCTAGTTTCTTTCATTTTATTTTCAAATAAGTCTGTGTTTATCAATTTGTTTTTGTACCATGCGGGGGGGGGGGCACAGATTCAACACAAAATTATTTCCTTTCTTATTTGTATGGAATAATGGAGCAGATATGATTGATGATATTGACTAGTAATGACAAGCTTTTAATTTATGCGCGCACATACTAAGACAACTTGAAAAATAAAAACAAACAATAAAATTAACTGGTAAGAGCTTCATATTGCAGCAACTAAACACTGACAAAATGCTCAACATTATTCTCTCTCTCTCTCTCATGCAGCGTTACAACCTGAAGTCTAAAATTAAATATATCTGTTATAATATCTCATGTACACTACCCTTAGAAAAATGAGTATGTATTCTGTAGAACATTGTCTATTAAGTATTATTGTTTTATAAATCAATATTGATAATTTGACTGGAAGACTTAAACTGAGAATGTCATTGTGCAGATGCATATATTTTTTTTAGCATAAAAAAAATGTATATAAATATTTTAATTAGAACGAGCAAGATATGTCAGTTTGTGTTTTCTCTCATATATATGTACGTTATTAAGTATGATTATTTTCTTTCAAACAATATCAAGATAGTTTGTTTATATTTAGTTTTTTTCCTAAAACTTATTCCTAAAACCTATCTTACATAGTATCAACTTGTTGTTTGAACAAAAAGAACTTGTTCAGACTATTGTTAAGTTGGGCCAAATTGTCTTGGGCCAGATTGTCTTTGGGCCAAATTGACTAAAGTCCAGCATAAATGATACAACTTTCCCATCCCTCACCCTATTCGATCCACTTTTTTTTCTGGTAAACAGGGTCTTTCGGAAAAAAAAAAAGAACCCTTTTTCCCCATCGTCACTCTTTTGGTTACATCCATATGCAACACAGTGCACCATATTTGCTGTACAAAAGCACAGTTGTAAGATATATCACACAGACATTTACATGGGGAAATTAAACACTTGAATGGCTAGGTTGAATAGAAGGGATAAATGTATGTCATATCCGTTTTTGGCACTCAGAAACTACAGATTGTTTACGGAGATTGCCGAATAAATTTTTCATTTAAAAAAGCGGATTTTTAAGTCTCATTAAACATTTGTATGGTGTACATACATAACAGATGCGTTATGTTTATGACTATAATAATATCACACGTTTGTACAGTATAGGTGGCCAGTGACCTTTAACAGCAGTCCACAATATAATTTAGAAGAGTTACGATCCATGATTGCCCATCCTCCCAACTTTTTGGTATCAGCATGATAAGTCTGGGTTGTAATTTTGGATATCAGTGAAATATATAATGCACCTTAATTATGAAGAGACTTTAAACAAGTTCAATTTCCAGCATGGCCCCTGAATACCTCTCTTCTAGCTACATTGTAAAAGCCCCTGTCATGAAAATTATAAAGAGTGGGGCATTTGTGACACAGCCATTGTTAGCTCTAGTTTATGAGTGCAACAAGAACTCAATGGCCAACAGAGTTAGCATGCCATAGATCAGGGTTTATGTTGTTCAGTTGATATAATCAACAGATTGAAGAGAAGATCTGTGGTGCTTTATATAACAGGAGATCTAACTCTGCTTTGTGGAATTTGGATGCATGTCAGTAGCAGATTTGACTTTTTCCCTTTCTTAGATGTGGGTGAAGTGGATTGGTGATCACTGTCCCACTCAGGTGAAGCCAGAGACCTTGAAGACTCTGTCTGAAGGATTAGAGGAACACCACCGTGCTCAGAAAAAACATAGAAAGTAAGTTGTACATTATGTGGCAGTCAGAGTACACAAATATGAGGCTACTCACTTACCGAGGTGCCAAGCTGGTTTGGACATTTTAAGTCAAGTGGTAAATGAACCTGACTTTGATGTAGGGGAGTAGGGTTTAAATCTCATTTGTAGGTATTCTTTCTCCTCACCTAATTCATACTGCAGTGTATCCAACTCTTGTTCATAAAGGGCTTTCAAATTTATTCAAATAATGCCAATCCAACAAATATAGCTGATGATACTAAATGAGACAAAACTTTAAACTATTTCTTCTTAGAAACTGCTCGGGAGAAAATTGAAAGTAAGCTTTCTGGTAGTAAGGGCTCAAACTACTAATTGAAAATTGAATAAATTTTAAAGAAAGCACTCGAATGAGAAGCTTTTAAATTTATGAAAAAGATGCCAATCTGCCATCAAATATATTTGCTGTTTCAAAAATTTAGAAAATCATTTAACAGCTTCATCTGAAACTCCACTTAACAGACGTCAATCAAATTTGACAGTAATTATCCTATCTTTAATGAATTTTAAATTAATACAAATAATTCAACTCTGCCATCAAGGAATGCTACTGTTAATAAAAGTAGAAATACATTTACACAACTTAATTTAAAAAAACTATAACTGTTGAACAGAACTTGGCAAACTTAGATGCCAAGCACCATGACATAGGGATCTTTCAGTATACACCAGTGATGCTGATTTGTCATTGAATATAGATGAGACCTTGGACCAGTTGTTTTCATAACATATGCAATCAGCAGCATTGTAAGAAATTTCAGCAAAAAACATCATAATGACCCAGATTTCTTACTAGAGTGAAAGAAGAGAAGTAACCTATCACAATGACTATTTTGAAATCACAGGTTTGGGGTTTTGGAGAGTTATTTCATATGTCAAAAAGAGGCTTAAAACAGATTTTTAAAAATTGAGTACAGGATTTATAAATTTCAGTAATATATAATTAACGATTTTATGATCTTAAAAAAAGCTGCATTATAACAAGTAACACTGTAAGTTGATAATAATTTCATGATACAATTATAAGACAAAATTTGTAAAATACCATTGGTTAGCTTTCTGGACTCCCATGCAGGCATACCACATTTGAATCCCAGACCAGGCTAAGTCATTTGCCTTGTTGTGCCCTTAGGTTAGATACTTTGCAATTATTGTCCAACAGAAAGTAATCAAAACTAAGGGTTGATCATCTTAAAGCTGACTTAGCCCAACCAGACCAAAAATATTATGTGTCTCTGATACAAACCAGTATTTATTTTGAAAGACCATGTTGGGTTGACTGCTGTGTTGTGTCCTTTGGCAAGACACTGCTTCTTGCCCAACAAAATCTAACTAGGCAATACACTGTAACCCAAAAATTTTACTGATACACTGGAGTAACTTTTTTGTTGACTAAGGAATAAAACTACACAAGAATTTATTAATAATGCAATATAGTCATTATGCTGGAGAACTAAAAGTATTTTGGGTGCACATCAGTAAATGTATCAAAGTGTCAGAATTTGATGACATATTTTATGTGCATGATAGAGATTTTGCTTAAGAGGTGTTTATTTCTTGTAAAAGCCATTTCCAAATTTATAGATTTATTACTCCTAACAAACTGAACAGAACCAGACCTGCCAGCAAATCTGGGTCGGTGCAGTTTGCAGTTGGACTTGTCTTATAAGCGAGTATATATGGTCATTAAAATACCACAGCTATGCAAGTTTGATACTAAATTTGGTCAAAGTCATGACAGCGTCATTTTAAGAGTAAAGAGGGTGGAGTTTTAAACAGTTTTAATACATGGCCCATTTTATACATGGCCCCTTTTGTATGATGTAGTAAGAGTCAAATTTCAATTTCTCCCCAGGTCCTTGAATTCAAAATGGTATTTTCATTTGCAGTAACACTTTTCAGTAATCTGTGTGTGGTTGAACTTTGGCAGTTGTTAAGGATCAGGAATGTATGTTTTTATTCTAATGATTTGAATCTGCATCTACTTAGCCCAGGAACAAGAGAGTAGTAAAGTTGTACTCAGCACAGCAACTTTTTTATGAGGTCCGAGAGGACAAGTGGTTTTCCTGACCATGGTACTGTATTGGCTATGTGCTCCAAGCTTTCTGTCCCATGTGCAGCTTCCGTATGTATGTTAATTTGCATTCACAAACTGATATACCATATTTAACATACATCTTTGAACAAGATAAATGATTTTTTCCTGTCCAATAACTTATGATTAAACTTTCTGTTACCTATATACACCACTCCCTTGATAACTCGCACCCTGATAACTCGCGAACCCACTTATAACGCAGGGTCAGGCGTGGATCCCATTTTTTAAACCAGAAAATACCCCCAAAATTGATTCCTATTTATTAAATTTGAAGAAAATTGCGATCAAAATTAGTAACGGAAACTTTGATATATCGCTCGTTTTATCATTGAAAATGGTAGATAGGACCTGAAATTTTAATCAACATTATGAAATATCAAATTTAAAAATAAGTTATACAATTTTTTTACATTTTCTTTCCAAACGGTAGTACACCGCAATTAACGATATGTAAGGAAATTTCGATCAATGAAAATGTCACTTACGCCAAGTGGAGGCAGTACTTTAATAAGTAAATACCAATTAAATAATTTTTTTATCAATTGAAATTTATGTTCTAGTTCTATCTTTTAGTTCCTTTTAAGTGTAATCATCATAAATGCAATGTGTTCTCTTGTAATTAAACGTAAAATGTGTCAATCTATCTTAACAGCTATGTCCGCGAGCGTTTCTCTGAGAACCTAATTAGGTGCCGACCATGTTTTGATAACTGACTTGCGGAAGTATTTGTTGTTTTGTTGCACTGAATTAAAAGCTGTCCTCCTTTGTATTATCACGTTAATTATGTCTTTTGAATCAAATAAAGGAGCTGGAATAAAAGAAAAGTTAAAAGGCACAAAAATCCTACAAATTTAAAATCTAGTGGCCCCGGTCGTATGTCGGGTGAACTCACTTCATTTGATCAATCACTGTTATAAATGTTATTGTTTATATAACATAAACTACCTTAAATTAACAGATTTATTGGTAGCTGTGACCAAAGATAACCAAGCAAAATGAATACTTCGTAAAATAAAGAGCTTGGTTTCACAGATACGGACCATTGTGGGCATGCGAGTTTCAGAGAATTCTTGAACTGGCACTTAGAGATATCCCCAAGGATGATAAGAAGTTTCATTATTACTTCCAATGAAATCATGACATCAATATACTGTACTAATTGAACAATACAAAAATTGAGATTCGACGTAGACGATTGTCTCACGAAATAAATTTCTCTTGTTTTTGAAGAAAAGGAATCTTGTTTGGTGGTGTATCGACAGTTAGGCTAGTTCCCCACTCTTGACTCCCGATTTGGCAGGATACCATTAAATACCACTCCAGGAACCAGACTCATCAAGAAAACAAAAAGCAGTGACGTAATACACAAATGTTTTTGTGTACATGTGATGGTTGTTGAAACCAGTGGAACGATCTTTCACATGTTGGACATTTTGAAAATAAAAGTTATTTAAACAGAATAACGAACAACTTTATTAGAAAAAGCGCGTTATTAAAAGTTATTATTGATGTGATTGTAAAATGAACATTCAGTCATTAAATGGCCCAGTTCCCTACCTCCCCTCCCCCACTCTGCTGTTTTCTCGATATCTAAGCGATTTTTTCAACTTTTGGAGGTCCCTCGGTAACTCGCGCCCTCGCTTATAGTGCGGCCTATGTTTGTGGATCCCGTTGTGCACGAGTTATCGAGGGAGAGGTGTATTATATCCCTATATCCCTAAACTTCCAGACATCAAATTGTGTTGAATTTGCCACCTTTCGCTGCCACATTATTACAATAAAGTATATCAATAGAAGACTTTTTTTGATAATATACTGAAAGAAAATAACCTAGTACTGTTGTTATTTATTTTTAGTTTTTGTTCTTCATAAGCAATTTATGTGCATAAGAAATGTATCCATTACCCAAAATCATACACAGTGATGTGGAGTACAAATCTGTAGTGTGTATCAATTATGCTGAGTCAAAACATTGACATATTTTTCATTGACTTGAAGATGAAATAAACGAATTGTGTTTGGTTTTCTTCAAGGGTTTCAACATGTTAACAAACTGAAAATTGGATCTAACAAAATCAGAAATGAGAGAGAAACAACTATTAACTTCAAGGCACCAACAATCCATGCATGACACGTAATTTGGTGCAAAATAATGATGAGTGTATTTAACCAGGTTAACCATGATTTGCCAACAAATATAATTATTAAATGCATTCACTGTGAGTGCAAATGACAATATTTTTGCTGGCACAGGTTACCAAAATATTCTTAAAGACAAAGTTGTACAAGCTATTTTACCCTGCAGACATCAATTACGATAACAAGGTGGCAAATAATTGAAGCTTGGATGGTAAATAAACACACCAGGTAGGGAGAAATAAACACGTTCTTTCAAATTGGGCTATAAGATACAAAGATTATTTCATATACAAAGCAAGTCAACCCAAGAAGCTGACTTTTGATTCTTTAAGTATGCCGATTTCTTTATGTGCAAAGTAGGCTGACCTAGGGAAACCGATCTTGGATTCCTTTTACTTGTATTCACAAGAAATTTTGAAAATAACTTGATACAATGGAGTAATTGGGGCTTTGTAAGTGACACTTTAAGCATACATTCTGTGAAATCTGTTACAGCGTATGCCTCAACAGACTTTGTTTCAACCATGCGGCATGATCACAGGAACTTAAGTAGCCTGTTAACTGAATATAGGACTACTTGGCATTGAGCAAGTATCAAACTTTTGTGCCTTGATCAAAGGGTTGGGATAACAAAGCAGTGTTGCCATTACCAGCTAAGAGCTTTGTGCTGGCAGATAATTAAGGAAATATTACTTGGGACCTTTTTTTGAACAAGGCAAATGTAAATCAGAGTTTGTATTGTGTCAAACAAGTGTACAGCAAAACACAAAATATAATACAAATATGAGTTGACACTAATTATCCAATATTTAATGCATTTCAAATTAATACAAATAATTCTACTCTACCATCAAGGAATGCTACTATTAAAGTAGAAATACATTTACACAACTTAATTTTAAAAAACTTTAACTGTTGAACAGAACTTGGCAAACTTTGATGCCAAGCACCATGACATAGGAATCTTTCAGTATACACCAGTGATGCTGATTTGTCATTGAATATAGATGAGACCTTGGACCAGTTATTTTCATAACATATGCAATCAGCAGCATTGTAAGAAATTTCAGCAAAAAGCATCATAATGACCCAGATTTCTTATTAGAGTGAAAGATGTGCACAAAAATTGAAATGTATACTTACTGGTGAACACCTGAGTGTTAATATCATTGATAGACACTTCATTCTACAGAAAGTAATATTTAATTAAATAATTTCAATTATTAAAATCCAAATAAACATAGATATTAGTATCATGTAATGAATAAAACAAATAAAGTGCACTCCATAATCTATATGTAATTCTTTATTGGCATAGTAGTATGATAATGTCCAAATATTTGAATTTAAAGTATTGTGTAAGTACTGCAAACCTAAAAGTTTGCAGTTAGGAAGAAATGTGTGAAAAACACTGACTGTTTTTTAAATTATTTTTTTAAAAACAACATTTAAATTTAAGTGCATTTTTGGATGCACATTTTGAATGATTTTATTTTTAAAATCAATAATTGATACATTTATTAATCAGTTTTTCAGATCAGCATTGATATTATGATTGAAATGATGTCCTAAAACTTACAACTAAAAAAACAAAGACCTGTCCCAGAACACACAGTGCACAAAAATATTACTTTAAAAATAATTTATGGTATCCCAACAGTACAGTGACTCTACATATACAGTTAATAAAATGTCAAGTGTGCGATATCACACCCAGTCAGGCCTCGTTTTTTCATTATGTAGCTTTTGATTGGATATTTGCCTCAAAAGAACTCCCTCCTCCCCAAGAAGAGTATTTTTTATGCCAAATTTGATGTGGCCTGTCATTTAATGACTTCAGATGATTTCACAAGAACATCAGCAGATGCATTTATTTAAAGCCCATAAATTTCATGAAACAGCATTTCAGAAACATGCCAGAGTATGAAGACCTTTATATCATATGTGTAATTATATAATCAGATTTAATCAGCTTATGTGTTAAAGCTTGATATAATGGCTTGCATTTTTTGCCCCCAAAAAACCCCTCAATTTACAAGGCAAAAGGTTATTTGTTAGCTCTACTGGTCATAGAGCAGAAGATTGTACAAGAATGGTTTGTTGTCCATCTTCCATCCATCTGTTGGCACAAGTTAATTATTGCTACCCCTCCTAAACTACTTGAAGGATGGCCATGGCATTTTACATACATAGTCAGGCCATAGTCGACATGGTCCTAATTGAAAATGGTGCTTCTTGCACATCCAGTTTGGCAGTCACAATGGCCATCTTGAAAATCTTGTTATTGCTACTCCTTTTGAATGGATGGTCAGATCAACACAGGGATTTACTAAAATACTTATTCTGATGTCCACTTGGTCCTAAATGAAAATGGTGTTGATCTGACATCCAAGAAGGCTGCAACAGTGGCCATCCTGAAAATGTTGTCATTCTTGCTCCTTCTGCATGGAATGTGATATCAGCATAGGATTTTTCTAAATGACTTATTATGATGTCTAGTTGATTCTAAATGAAAATGATCTGACAGCCATATTGAAAATCATGTTTTTGCTAGTCCTCCTGAAGAGAAAGTCATGACTTGAAAATAGTTTTCTCTACTCTCCTCTAAAAGATGGCTGTATCAAGATGAGGTTTTCACTGATAGACTTCTTATAATCCTGAATTAAAATAGTGCCAGTCATATATCCAGTATGGCTGCTATGATAATTCTCTTCAAATGTTGTCACTAATTCACCTGAATGGCTGATCACTATGACCTGTGGTTTTCAGTAAAATATATTTATAGATGTCTACTTTGTCCTAAGTGAAAATGATACCAAATGCATCTGCTATGTGCAACACAGCAGTTAATTTGAAATCTAGTTATTGATGAAGAATATCAGAGGTGGTTTTAACATATGACAGTTAAAGGAAGAAATGGTCTTGAATTCCCGTAAAATCTTTTTTCCCAGTCGAGTGTCGATCACTTTGCCGTAGGTTTGTCTTGGTTTGGTGTTTTACAGGACACTAACACTAATAGGTTATTTAGTGCCAAAGCAATTTGTGTAAAGTAATATGCCAAAGAACATATCATTGTAACCAACCTAGGCTTCATAGTCCATTTGTTTTCCAATGGTAGTAGTGACTGATTATCAGACTTTGCTAATTGTATAGGTCACAGTGACCTACTATTCTTTGTCTCTCTCTCTCTCTCTCTCTCTCTCTCTCTCTCTCTCTCTCTCTCTCTCTCTTTCTCTCTCTCTCTCTATATATATATATATATACATATATATATATATATACCCTATATATATATATATATATATATATAAAACAATTACCTTCTTAACTTTAGGGGAAGGAAGATGAGTTCTAATCTTGAGGCTGCCATTCAGGAAGCCATGAATGAGCTAGACCGCCAGACAGCAGAAAAAATGGAGGCAGATGCAGCGCTTGCAGCAGAAAAAACTAAAGGCAAAGTCATGAAGAAAAGGAAGCTGGTTCATTGATAAAGACTTTCAGCATTTTGAGAGGGAAATGACCCAGTTCAGATAAAGGTCAAGGTGACAAGGATAGAAAAACCGACCATAGTCAAAGGCTGTAAAGAAAAGTATAGTGTTTATATTGCTGGAAGGTTTTTTATGAAGATTAGTGTATGTCGGAATATCATATATATATGTACGTACATTCATACTCATGCATGCACGCACACGTATATATACATAAATACCTACGTGGCATGGATGGTCAAGTGGCTAAAGCAATTGCCTTTACTGATCTCTGCAATCTCTCCTGTCCACAGTGGCTTCCCTTGGGTCGGTGGTTCTTCCCAGGGTTTTCTAGGGTTCTTCCTCCACCAGCTATACTGGCTGCCATATATATCTGATAATGTACTAAAAAATGGCATTAACCACACAACATACATACAGACATACGTACATACATGCATGCATGCACACACACATACACATGCACACACAACAGGGTAAACAATTAATTCTTGAATAAAACAAGAGAATGCATGACGTGCTGGATATTAATTGTTGGATGAATTTATATTTTATTACACAAGCTAGCTTTATATTATTTCTTCACACATCTATTTACCCAAAGTATAAATGATATCCACAGAGACAGCAATATTCATCTTTCATTTGAAGGAACAAGCATATACCAACCTGTGAGCATGGACTGACTTGGAACCAGGCTATTCATTATTGTGTGAATATGCATTTAGAGATTTTTCTTATGTTTGTTTAGCCTTTCTGGTCAAACACCAGCTGAACTTGTGCAGTGGCCTGCCATCCATACATCCATTAGCACAAATTTATTTATCACTTGTCCTAAAATTCTGGGATGATTGCCTTGAAATCTTACACATATATTTATCCCAGGGACTTGTTGACCAGAAGTGAAATTGGTTCCCTCAGACATCTAAAATGGCTGCCATGGTAGCCATCTTGAAAATCTTAGTATTGCTACTCCCTCTGGATGGATGGTCATGTCAACTTGGGATTTTCATTACATGACTTACTAAAATGTCTAGGTTAGTCCTAATTTAAAATGGTGTCATTCTGACATCAGACATGGTCATCTTGAACTTTTTGTTAACACTACTTCTTGTACATGGATGGTCACAACAGCATGGGATTGTCATTTCTTATACTAACTATATGGTCGTATATAAAATTGATGCCCCATGAACATTCAATACAGCCACAATGGTGGCCAAGTTGAAAGTCTTTCAGTTTATTGACTTGGGGTTCACTACAACACTTATTGCAATATTTAATTGATTCAGAATGAAAATGTTGCAGATCTAACCAACAGCATGTCTGCACTTTTGTGAATTTGGTATGTCAGGTTTCTCAAAAATGTCTGAGTTGGTTTTAAAATGGTCAGAAGTATCATACTTACCATGGATTCCTGTAAAATCTTTTGGGCCATTAGATTGTTAACTCTTGTTTATCTAAATGGTACTGCTGGCAAATGATGTATAGATATTGACAAAAACAGATTTCTTGTTTTTATCTTTACATACAAGTGAAAAGCTGAGCTGAAGCCAGGTAGTAGATATGTTGTATAGTGTTTTAAACAGCTTTGTTATAAAATAACTCAAACATTTACTGAGAGAAAACCTATTACTTAGCACATAGTTAGGGTAGGTAGTTACCAGCTGGGTCAGTTATACAATATTTTCAAGGAAATATACATGTTGAAGAAAAAATGTGCCATTAAACATTCTATGTGATTATTAGAACAAATGTCAAATTTCCTTTTTAATGATTTACTTCAGAATGCCTATTAAAAATAGCTGGATTCTTTATATTTTTTTTATTACCTATTGAAAACTTGTGTGGAAACCACAATAAAAATGTGTTGCATCTGATCATTCTCAAAATACATCTTATCTTCCAGAATCTTGGGTTTCACTGTTATGATGAATTCATACAATGGATCTTCTTGTGAGCATCAAATTGAAATCTCAGCTTTTTTCTTTTTGTCAAGACCAAACATTTTTAAACAAAATGAAAAATGTCTTTTACATTTATGCCAGGCTTCAGTATTTGGTTACCAGCAATTATGAAAGGTTGGACAAAAAAAATTACCATCTGTACACACTTGTAAGTTGCATTCAAAAGCAACCATCATAGATCCTGATCAGCTGTTGCATGATGCACTAGTAGATCAGGATGTATGTGTTGTTCTACTGATTACTCCTAACAAACTGCATAGACACAGATCTAACCTTGCATTATGTCCCAGCAAATCTGGCTGTCTGTGCTTAGTGGTTGGATTTGACTTATAAGCATTTATATATGGTACTTTTTTTTAGCAGCTGTGGTATCCATAATGTTCCAGTCCTGTTTTAAAGTTTTTGAAGTCACATATATAGTTTACATCGGTCATTGTATTGATCTGAGAGTTTGGTAAATATTACTAGCTGTGTGAAGTTTTTACCTAGATCTACTAGGACTTGCAGTCTTTTGTGCATAAGAATTTAATGATGCTGTTGATTTTCAAGACATTGCAGTTTGCACAACACCACTTTTAATACATTGTCTTTCAAAACAATTCTTAAATGGCAACTCTACCAAAAATTCTTTGAGATGGACTTTATACAGCTTCCATTTAATGTCCTTGTGAATTTTATTGACATTATAAATGTATTACCACACATACACAGCTCTTCCTGATTATAACATGATTCCAGATATAATTTCATACCAACATAGACCCGATGACTAAAATCATACCAGTGTATAACAATACGGGTTGAAAGAAGACATTTTCAAGCTTAGTGTTATATCTTTGTTTACTTTCTAAGATACTGTTTTTTGACACTTTCTATATCGTGGTTACATATATTATGCTGCACTTAATATAATGCTGATCAATACATAATGCAGAGCTTTATATAATACTGTTTAATATATGTGGCTCTCAATTTAATACTGTTCAGTACATGATTTGATTTGGTATATTGTGGTTCAGTAAATAATGCTGCTGCCACTATAATGCTGCTCTGTACATAACTCGGTTGGCTATTTGTGCCTCAACTACCACATTATATTGATGGAGGGATATATATATATATATGTATATATATATATATATATATATATACATACATATATATATATATATATATATTATATATATATATATATATATATATATATATATATATATATCTTACTTTGTTGACCCTATCTACACCTTGGCGGATCAAACAGATATTTCAGTGCTTTGTCCTAGCAACATCTATTGGATTTCATTTCTTGAATTGCCTCCCGTAGTATGTAATGCCAACTAACCAGTAGCCTGTAACAGCAGTGCATTGTACATCGGTTGAAAATGGTGAAGGCAGTTGACTTAAAAAGGATACTTTGTAAAAGTTTAACATAAAAAGTATCACAACGTACAAGAGGGAAGCCATCACAGGTGTATTTGAGGGAAAGGTATTTGTACAAACACACACCAGCAGTGGAAAATTGCTTATTTATCAGTCCATTCATATTATGTGCTCCCCTTGTCTCTATCATGAAGGAACAGTGTTCAAATTTGAACAACTTAATTTTGAATGGATGTGGTGGCTTGCCGCCACATCCAATGAAATTTACAGACCCAAAGCACAGAAATATCTGCTCGATACACCAAAGTGTAGGTAGGGTTATCATATCAGAACCTTGGCTAACGAAGATGCAACAAAGTTTCTTTGACCAGTTTTGTCATTGTGTTTCTTATGAGTAATGGCAAATTATTTTATGCATTTCTGATAATGCATTACCCAGTGATGAACTAGGATATCAGTGCATCATATTCCAGTTTGTTAGTCATTGCATGGTGAATTAAGGAGTTAAATACTTCATCCCTTATTTTATAATTTTATTTTAGCTGCAAACAGGGGTAATACTGAATATTTTTCTCCACTCACAAAGATGTTTTTTACCACTGATTCTTACTTAGTGGCAATAAGTGTCCTCTCTTCTGAAAGCCTTTACAACTTCAGAAAACCTTAATTTTGTTTCATGCATTAGAAAATTCCAAGAGTTTATCCTAAGTAAATGTCTGCTTAAGTTATGAAGACGTGTATAAATTAACAAACCATTGACAGCACTTGGTAAGTTTACCTAATTACTCATAATGGAGGTGGGTGGTTATTTGACCTTTCAGAATTGTGCAGTAAATGTATATAGTGATCTGCTGAAAATGGCCAATCATATAAGTACTATATTTCCTGCAGGGGCATATATGTGTTTAGGTCACTATCATGGGGATTTGAGCTACATGGACACATTTCGTGTTCAGACAAGTTACCTGATTTTAATATGTTAAGAGTACATTTGTTACCTTGCAGACCTAGCCCCCCCCCCCCCCCAAGCAAAGAAAGATGCTGATCATGTCTTTTAGTTTCTTTTAACAACAAAAGAACTGAAAAGTCTTTTTGCCAAGATGGAAGTTTAATAAGAGTGGTCTCCACTGGAATAGAGGGTTTGGTGCCCAATCATTCATTAATTATTATGACACACTTGAACAATTCTTCACTTTCATAAGGTATGTTGTTTTCAGGTCTACTGATCACAGTCTATGAGAGTTTATGGGATAGGCTGCTGATTGCCATCCAGTGTCTGTCCATTAGCACAAAATTGTTATCACTGCTCCTCTTGAACTGTTTGGAGGATTGTCATCAGACTTCACACACAAAATTCATTCAAGATCTAGTTGATCTTAAAGACCAATTATGCTGCTCTGACATCAATTTTGGCTGTCACATCAGCCATCTGGAAAACTTGGATTTAGCTACTCCTTCTGAATAGATAGATATATCAGCATTTTCACTAAAAGATTTCTTGTGATGCCTAGTTGGTAATAAATAAAAATGGTGCCAGTATGGTGTCCAATACAGTTGTCATGGCAACCATCTTGAAAATCTTAATGTCACCACTCGAGAACAGAAAGTCATATCGACATTGGGTTTTCATCAGAAGACTTCTTATAATATGTAGTTGGTCCTAAATGAACATGGTTATACTTGCAGACATCATTAATGGCCATGGCAGTGGCCTTCTTGAAAATCATGTTATTTCTGCTCCTCCTGAATGGATGGTCATATCATCATGGCCTTTTCACTGATCAACTTTTGTCTAGTTGGTCCTAAATGAAAATTTTGTTTATCTAATGTCCAGTATGGCCACCATCTTGAAAATCCTGTTATTGCAACACAGCATGAATGGAAAATCATATCTTCATGGGGTTTTCCTCAGAAAATGTCTGGACATCCAATGAAAATTTTGTTATTAATACTATACATGAATGGAAGGTTGTATCACCATGGGGTTTCACAAGGTGGTTTCCTGTAAATGAAAATGGTATCAATCTGACAGTTAATATAAGCCATCTTGAAAATCTTGTTAAATCTCATCCTCCTTAATGGAGAGTCATCACCATGGAGTTTACACCAGAAGACTTCTTATGGTGTCCAATTGGTCTTATTAAAACTTGTGCCAATCATACAGCAGTCTTGAAAATCTTATCACTACTTCTCCTAGATGGAAAATCATATCAGCATTGGGTTTTCACAGACTAAAGGACTGATCCGGTGGCCTACTGGTCAGAGAATCCGACTTCGATGCAGGAGGTTGTGGGTTTGAACTTTTTGGCCGAGTCGTACCAAAGATGTATAAAAAGGGTACTATGAGCTGCCTCGCTTGGTGCTCAGCATTAAGAGGTTAGTGCTGTGACTCGTTGGTTTGGTGTCAGGATAATGTGACTGGGTGGGACATCATGCTACATGTCTATTGCATGATGCCCCAGTGCTAGACATCATTATAAACTGTCACACTGCAGACATCATAGCAGTATGACTGAAAAATTGTTAAAGCTATGCTAAAAATCCAAATCACACACGCTAAAGACTATTAGTGCTGCTCAAACATTGTTCTAGCTACCCCTTCAGAATAGATAGTCATATCAACATTGGGTTTTCAGCAGGAGACTAATTATGATGTCTAGTTGGTTCTAAAAATATATTGCCAATCTGACCTAAAATATGGTTGCCATGGTGAACATGTTGAAAATTATGTTGCTATTTCTCCTGAATGAATGGTCTTATCAGCATGGGATTTTCACCAAAAGTCTTGCAATGGTGTCTAGTTTGTCCTAAATGAAGGTGGTGACAGTCTTGCATGTTGTGGCTGCGACAGTGTCTAATGACCCAGTAATATGAGGGATTGTTTCAGTACTCTTTAGTTAAAAGTGACCTTGAAATGACCTTGAATTCCAGGATATTCTCTTTGATAAGCAGAGCATAAGTCCCATAAGGGGACTCTTGTTTATCTTGCTCTAATTTTGTCATAGATGAATATTGTCATAGATGAATATTGTCATAGCTGAATATTGTGCACAAACTTCATTGAACAATAAGTTTACCAGCACCATCTTAATTCCCAGGCCTGTGGTCTATAGTTCTTAAAACTCATATAACTACTTGACATTTTTTGAAAGCTATATCTACTGGTAATCATTTGTGTGATTTCCTCTGGTATTTATTTTATCTTAATTCATAGTGTCCACTTTAGAGTAAACTCAGTGTGATGCTTGGCTTAATTTACCTTTGTATGCTGTTTTGATCTCCCTAATTATAGGTGTTAACAACATTAGGTAGGATTAAATGTATGGTAGGTATTCCATTTCCAGAAATTACATTTCTGAAAAATAACTTGGGTTCTCCCTGATCTATTGTTGCCAAGCTTTATGGATAGCTTCAACTTGGGGTAAGGAAGAATCCTATATATTTTTTGATCAAAGGTCAAGGTCAGTGTGACTGCAAGAATACAACAGTTTCTGCACAGTAACAATAGTTTTGCATCACATACTGGAGTCACAGTGGCACAGTGGTTACTTTGTGTTCAGGACTTGCAACTGAAAGGCTATAGGTTCAAATGCTACCACTGGACCAGCCTGGGCCTGCTACCGTAGTTTGTCCTTGGCCATGGGACTTTCCTCTAATTGGACCACTCTGGTGGCCTAAGTACTTAAAGCATCCACCTCAGATGCATGAGGCAGACATACCAACTGTTAAAATTTTGCTGTAAATCTTACGAAAATGACCCTTAAAATACGGACTTACAGAATAAAAGTAAAAACTACAGAAAAATGATTGTTGCTGAAAAATCCGGACAATCGTTTCATCCATGATTGATTAGGATCTGAGTTTCATATTAGAATTAGTGGAATTAGTCAGGGAACCAGACTGACTTTACAGCAGTACCTCAGATGCTTTAAACTGCACATATGGTTTCATGCAAAGAGTCTGCATGATCAAACTGTTGATATAGATTTTTTTTTTTTTCAAAAGTCCAGCATGTGATGCATGTTGCAGATGAAATGGAATTTGAGCCTCTTAAAAAGTGTTAATAATTAGCACAGAATAATAAAAAAAGAATATTCATATTCTTGTGAATAAAAATTAGGGACACAATTATGTTTATTGGATATCACGAGTTTGAGACTCTCGTGGAGGGAGACATGATTGCTGTTGTTATGTGAAATGGGGAAAAAAAATTCCAAGAATTATGTCAAATTGAGAGATAGCAACAAGCCATTGAGCTGCATAGGGTTTGGAACTGAAGTTTGTGCAACTGTGTACTTTACAAACTTTTCAGTCAAACATAATGTTTACTGTCGCTGTATGTTTCAACGACACCGAACTTTTAAATATGTTTTCCAGCTTTACAGTAGCAGTTTATGATATTTTGTTACACCTTACTGAAAACTGGTCGAACTTATGGAAAAAAATCACCTACCTTACAGAGATGGTCTAATCTGAGTTGGCAGGTCTGATGAGGTCACAGGTTCAAACCCTAGCCGAGTCGTACCAAAGACTTTTAAAAATGCTACTTTTAGCTGCTTTGCTTGGCAATCAGCATAAAGAGGTTAGTGTTAAGACTGTTTGGCCTGGTATCAGGATAATGTGACTGGGTGGGAAATGATGCTACATGTCTGTAGCATGGTGCCCCAGTGCTAGACATCACTATAAACTGCCACACTGCAGACATCATGGTGATATGACTAAAATGTTAAAGTTATGTTAAAGATAAAAAAAACCCACAAACACAGACAAATTACTTCAACTGCTCCAGCACTAAATAATCTACTTGTGTTGCTGTGCTGTAAAGCACCTAACCAAAGTAAACATGACATTCCTGCACAAATTTTTGTAAATGGCTTGCACTTGGGATAAGGATGAAAGCCCATTAATTTCAGGTCAAAAAAGAGAGAAATCAAGGATGCTGTGGCAGAAAGAAGAAAAATGGTTCCCATACAATATTATTAGTTCTAGGTCAAAGACATGGACCAAACTTTGCAGATGGCTTGAATTTGGGGAACCTTAACCCATTTAATCTTCTCAGTAACCGTTCAAGGGGTGATGTGATACCATGAGTAGAGCATGAAGCTGTAAGGATCGAGATTGTTGTTAATATAGCCTACATGTTACAGGCATATATTGCAGTGTCAGGAAAGGGTTGTCTCTCTTTTTTTATAAATCATGTTTTTATTAACATTACTGTGTCAAGAGGTTTGGATGTCAAAATGTGTTTTTCATGTAACATGCCTTCACTGTGCATTATATGTGAAAGTTACTAAAACATGATATTTATTATAATAAAACTTGTATGTTCAGCAAATCACATTCACAGTTGGTATCAATGGTCCACTTGGTAGCAATATGTATTGATACATATTGTAATACAGTCAGTTATATTGCAATATGATATAAGCTGGTAGTGCCCAACACTAAGTAGTAACTTAATTTACAGGATTTGACATCATTTTCTCATTTTAAGGGGAGACCACTCTTTAACTTGTGTCTAGGCAAGCAGGTGACATTATAGTTGTTGTTGTGGGGTTAACACCATTTATCAGAGCACAATAGGCTAAACATGGCGGTCAGTATAACTGGTGGAGGAAGAACCCGGAAAAACCTTAGGAAGAACCACCGACCCATGGGAAGCTACATGGCAAGCTTTCTCACATACCAACACTGGACAAGCCCAAGACTTAAACCCACATAGACAGGTGAGACAGTAGTGGTCTGTGAGGGTTGGAATTGTACCACTTGGCCACCAGACGTTACGGAAATTTTGTTAATAAATCCAGCTAAAAGATGTGGTGAATGTCTTTCTTTTCTGGGGGATGGGGCTAGATTTGTAAGGTAGTGGATGTGTTCATGTTATGATCAGGCAGTTTTATTATGAAAGAAATATATTTTACTCCCAAATTGGTTTCTAATTTGGACAGCATATACTTGTTTTGTCACGAAAGTGTTTGTCAGCCACTCATCTATAAACAGGATTTGACTTTTTATGAAGTTTAAATGTAAGGTGGATTTTTTTTAGAGAGATTATGTGCCTCCATGCTTTTTTTTAAAATCCCCCCCCCCTCCAAATAGATCAATACACACCACCAGTACTCTCTCCCACTCATTGCCCATAGATGATGTCCCAATCAGAAATGGTGTGAAGGCTGCATTACATTATATGCATACAATTGGATGAATGGTATACTGGCTATATTCATAAAGTGTTAGAAGAGAAAAGTATATTGTGTCATCGTACACCATGCATGATTGCCCATTGTAATTCTGTGATATGCAATGGAAATCTAAAGAGGATTTTTGTAAATAATGTCAGTGTACAGATAGTATATTGGCTGTGTCAGTACTCATTATTTCAAAGTAGAAAACCTATTTTAAAGGTTATGCTTTTTTATAAGTGCTGATTCAGATCAGCTTGTTAATGTCAGATACACATTTGTGTATGTATTTTGATGTTTATGTGCAAAATGTACTTGTTTTAATAACATGTTATGCATATGTTTACTAAGTAATTGATTTTCAAGATGTGATTTAGTGCAAATTTTAAAACTTTTTATGTGTTAATGGCTGTGGATAGGCTGTGATTGTTCTTGTGGAACTGAGCAACATTTTTTTTTAAATGCTTCAAATATAGGTATGTATAATTTTACAAGTATATTATATATGTATATCTATACTCGTGATTATTCATTTGTCACCATAATTTTGCACTGTCATGAATCTCATTAAATCCAATGCCTCAGTATTGTGCATTTAATAGTTGTTTGGATAGTGAACAGTATGTGGCAAATAAACTGTAAATTTTGACAAGTGAAATGTATACAAGTGCATGTTAATTTCATATTGACCTTTTAAAAATTGTTCTTAACATAAATTAGAATATATGACTTGCTTTCAAATGCAGTTGAGTATTTTCCTCCACATGTTAATTGTTAATCATATAAATATACAAATTTGCTTTGTAAGAAAAGCAGAGATTGTTGTTTTTGTTAGAGATATATATATTTCTTGAAATACTTCTCTTTGTGTTAAGTGATACAGTCATGTTGAATAAGATATGCACTCCTGTGTTCTGTTTGTGATGTGATAAATTTATCAGAATGTCAAAAGAAGCACATGAGTAGATAGGAAGATTATTATCAAGTACAATATATATTCACTTTAAGTCAGGTGCAACTGCAAACAATGTGGACTCTGATCTTCCATCACATAATGCACTGGCAGATCAGGGTGTATGTTATTTGTTTTGCTGATTACTCCTAACAAACTGCATAGACCGAGATCTGCTGTAGCATAATGCACTGGCAGATCTGGGTCTGTGCAGTTTGCAGTTGGACTAGACTTCTGATTGAATATATATATATATATATATATATATATATATATATATATATATAGTACCTTTGCTGAATTATTATTCTATGAAATAAGGGAATGGCATCTGTAAACATACATGTGCACTCTGCACTGGACGAATATTGGATGCAACAGAGAAAATTTTTAAAAAATTTAACAAAATTTTAATGACATTTTCAGTCATTGCTTTGATGTGCTTTATTGGACATCTGATTGCTATCTGCTTTTCTTTCTGTATTTAATTATGTAGAATTCTGGTTAAATAAATGAGATATCAACTATGGAGAAGCAACATGAGCAGATCTCATGTGCAGGCTGACCTGAATATTTCAGAATTTGAAGAGTGTTACATGTAAATGTTGGTGTATTTGTTGACTTGTATTTGTTGATCAGAGAGTCACAAGTTAAGTATTTATCTTAACTGTCACAGGCAAATTACATTTAATGTTTATTTGTCTTAAATACAGTGAATGTTGTAATAGGTGAGACATAGGAGTTACCATGTAGATCTGTACAGCCATCGTTCCAGCATCAGCTTTTGGTTGAAGATTTTTTTTTTTACACACACACCATAAGACAGAATGTATTATGTTATGATGTTGTCCATCAATTTATCTGTCATCTGTTACTAATTTGGTTTCGGCACAGTAACTCAAGTTGTCCATTCACTATCTGTAGTTTATAATCTTTGTGGATGGCTTGCATTTGGGCAAGAAAAAACCTTGTCAATTTTTGGGCCCAAGGTGCAAAGGTAAAGGTCACTGTCACTAAAAGAAGAAGAATGGTTTCTGCACAATGACTTGTTTTCCACCATCTACTATTACAAAACATTGGGGGGCCCCGAGTGGCCGAGTGGTCTAAAGCGCTCACCGTTACGGATCACTGCCATCTCACCTCTGTCTGCGTGAGTTCGAGTCTCAGCTCGGCTAACGTGGGCACGTGAGAAAGCCTGCCAGTAGCTTCTCGTGAGTTGGTGGTTCTTCCCGGGGTTTTCCAGGGTTCTTCCTCCACCAATTATACTGGCCGCCATGTATAGCCTATCTTGTGCTGAAAAATGGCGTTAAACCCTACAACAACAACAACAACAACAACAACAACAAAACATTGGGGATGACTTACAGTTGGAGTAAGGAAGAAAGCTGTACATTTTGGGGTCAAAGGTCAAAGACATTCTCTGACAGAAAAAAAAAATGGTTGCTGCACAGTAACTTGATTAGTCTGCCATCTGCAGTTCCCAAAATTTGTGGATTGCATGCACTCAAGGAAAGGAAGAATGTTGATTGTGGGATCAAATGTCAAGGTCATTATGACAGAGAAGTAAAATTGGTTGTGCACAATAACTAGTTCTCCAGTATCTACATTTACCAAACTTTGTAGATGTCTTGCACTTGGTTAAAGAAGAGGTCTCATAATTTTTAGATCACTTGGTCAGAGGTCAAGATCACTGACTGAAAGCATCAAAATGGTGTCTGCACATTAGCTCGAGTTTTCTCATCATCATTAACATTAGCTCAGCATCTTATAATTGGACCAAACGTTGTAAATGGTTTGTACTTGGGGTAAGGGAAGAAGCCCATTAGTTTGGAGGTCCCAAGTTCAAGACCACTGACTAAAAGAAGAAAAATGGTTACCGAGTAACATTATTTAAACATCATATGCCAGGATCAGACCTTATGGTGGCTTACACACTTGGAGTAAGTAATAATCTGTTTATTGTGGGGTCTACAGGTCAAAATATTAAGGTCACTTACTGAAAGAAAAAATGTAGTTTTCTTTTTTTCCTTAACATGCACATATTGTTATCAGATTTGTCACATATTTTAGTGGATGAATTGGATTGTTAAGATGTCAGAGGTCAAGTCATGGGGGATTGTTAGTCATTAGTTACTTAGGGTGCAGCCACATCAGTTCAGGCAGGACGATACATTGACATATCTTGTTAATATTCTTTACATTATATTTATGGCAAATTAGAGCATACCCCACTGTTTGATACATGGCAACAGAAGACCTTAAGAAAATTGCCATGGTTTTTGTATGTGCGTGATTTTTATTTTGTTCTCCAGAATTCTACAGAATTAAATGTTATATCAAACCAGCCCATCCATTCACCAATAAAACTGCCATTTTTTCATCAATACTGCTTTTTTGTTCATAGATGTAAAGATCATATATTGGAGGTTTGAAGGATATTTTTGATTTTACCCTTCTTACAAGTCAAGTCTCCAGTAGATAAAACTAAATATTACAATTGTCATTGGGAGCCCCAAGAAACCGATTGGTCTAAAGTGCTCACCTTTACCAATCATTACCATCTCACCTGTGCCCATGTAGGTCCAAGTCGTCAATACTTCAGCTGATGTGGATATGTGGGGATTCAGTGATTGGTTCTTCCTTGGGTTTTCCAGTGTTCCTCCACCAGTTATACTGCCACCATATTTATTTTAGCCTGTCATGCACTGAAAAATGACATTACACCAACACCACCACCACCACCAACAATCATCAGTGCCCACGTCCATGTTACTTTAAAAATCCACAAACACAATCACAAGAGTTATGTAAGTTTTTATGAATAATTATTAATTTTCTACCAGAAACTTCACCATTTGAGCAATATTGAGCAATATCGTTCATGAGAGCCATAAATATGGAATGCCTTATACTGAGGTTGCTTTTTATTGAGGTATTTTATTTATTGTAGTACTAGATGTATTAAATAATGAAATGGGGTTTTGTTTGTTTTTTTTCGTTTTTGTGGGATTTAATGTCGTTTTCCAGCCCATAATAAGCATTTCATGACGGCCAGTATATTTGGTGGAAGTAAAACCACCAACCCACAGGAAGCTACTGGCAAACTTTCTCAAATGCTCACACTGGTCAAGTCAAGGCTGGAGTAAAAGTATATAGAGGTGAGATGTGTGAGTGAACTATTAAGGTGAGCTTAGACCACACTGCTCCCTGAGGGCCCTCTAATGAGATGAGTTCCATGATTATATCAATCTTATCAAATTAACCACTTTATACTGAATCTCCTTATAATGAGGGATTGAAGTGAGTTAAACCAGAAAGCGAGGGGTTAGAATGGACAAGATCACTTGTCTGTTATTCACTTATAAAATTGGAAGAAAAATTATTATTTTTCAAATTCAAATTATGTTAAATTTTAAGTGATGTGACAATCCTTTTATATTAAATTTTTCAGGAGCCAGACAGATGTGGGGGTGGGGGATGAGCTAAAATTGTTTGGAAAAATTAAGATAATGCAGGAAGTATTTCACTTATCATTTCCCTTTTTCTTTACAATTTTGTGTGGATGGGTGGTTTCCCTTTATATTTGTGGGTGGGTGGGTGGCTTCCCTTTATACTTTTATGTTCGTATGTTGTTTTTTTTTATTCCCCTTTATACATTTGTGTGTGGATGGTAGTTTCCCTTTATACTTTAGTGTTTGGATGGATGGTTTCCATGTTATTTTTGTGCATATCATTCACTAGATTAAATGTGAAAGTGTATTTCTGAACTACAGCCTGGAAGACTTTGCATCTGAATTGTCCATGTTTCCTGGTACTTGCATTTAAAATTAGAACTAGATAAATTACTTGAGGGTGGGTGGTGATCAGTTAAAGAAAACTCTATTTTCTGCATAATTTTTTTTTCAGTTAAACTAAAAGTTTGGGTTATAAAAATATAATGGCAATAATCAATTCTTCCAGTTAGTATAAGTCCACTCTCCAAGATGCCTTTCATACAGACTACCCCAAAAAAATTGTATTTAATTTTATTTTACTGTATATACTCGCATACAAATTGAGTTCAACTACAAACAGCTTAGACCCATAATGCAGTGTCTATTTTGTTCATTATACTGGTTATCTCTATCAAAGCGAGTCAACATAGATCTGCCTGTGTATTATGCGATGTCTGATATGGATCTATGCAATTTGCATTTGGACCCAAGTTATAAGCAAGTATATATGGTAATCATTAGTGTAACATTTTATTTCCAAAATTTAGCAAGGTAAAATTTTGAGGTTTTTTTCTTCATCTTTTTGAAATTTCTGTACATGAATTACATGAAAATAGGCAACTAAAGTATCTGTAATTCTCTTTCACCTTTAGATCTGGTTAAATTATCCAAACCATTTATATCAGCTAATTTGGGGTCAAAAAATGAATGTATTATCATTTGAGTAAACTGTCACTTGTGATGTTTCCAACATTATTGGGGGAAACTCACCAAGAGCAGTTCTGATGTAAGGATATGCAAGAATTGTGTATTTGAAACATACAGGATTGGATTATGTGTGATGCTTATTTTAAAAAGGTCTTTTTTTTCAACTTGCATGATTTTTTTTTTCGAGTCCTATTTTTGCATAAGCTACACATATATTTGTTTCCATTGTTTCTTTGCTTTCAAAGGATCTTGAAAAGCATTTTTAAGATAAATAAGTAGAGCAATACATCCTTGAATATTGTGCTTTACCTTTGTTATTTTCTACGTTTGCTTATCTGCTTTTTTATATTGAGGATTTTAAAGAAACTAAATGTGCTGTGATTGTTGTATGGTACAGTGATCTTTGATAATAAATCTTATTACAGGTTATCTGCCCTGTTAATGGAGCTCACATTTTTCATTTTATCCTGTTTTGTTTTTGTGTCTTGATTTATTTTTGAATGCATGTAAAACTTGGCTGAGGTTTATATACCATTTCATCTAAGGTATATCTTAAAGACATGATTTTAAAACTGAGGTTGCACCTGTACAGGTGAGAGTAAGGTGTGGTATAAAAAAACAATCAAGGACATAATTGGCCAATGAGGTGACTATTAAGGGTTCTGTTCACCTCTTCTGGAGAAAATGACACAGCAGAGTTTATCCACCTTTTGTTGCCCAGTATGGTTCTTTAAACTACAGAATCTAATTATTTATAAATGTGCAACCAGTTATAAACATTGGAGACCCAGATATGTCATCCTGTGATGCAGTGGTAGATTGGGGTCTGCATTGTTTATTAAGTATCATAGAACCAAGACCTTAGGGTCACTATGATCTGCCAGCAGCATAACATAACAACATCTGGTACAGGTTGATGGTGTTTGCAGTTAGGTGTATCTTGTACCCAAGACACTACAGTAGTTGGGGCCAGTCTGAGGCCAATTGGGCCCTGCACTCACAGGGGCCCCACACATTAGTAATTTGTAAAAATATATCTATAGAGAGAAAGTAGTTTTAAAGCAATGAAAGAAAATTTTAAGTTCAGTATCATATAAAACTTGTTTAAAAGTTTATTTCCAAACGCTGTTTTCAAAGGGGGTCCTGCGTGTAAATCCAGGGGGCCACATTTGCTAAGGCCATTCCTGACAGTAGTGTACCAAAGATCTGTGATGTAGTCATTCATTGTAAACACCAATGCTTTAAGTTCTGTTGTTACTTTAAGGGCCATTAGAGATTTTAGCAAAATTACAAGATGCATAGTTACTAATATTGTTTAAATTTAAATTAAAATACAGTATTATATACACAGCAGTACAAATATTTCATTTTGAATCCTTAGTAACTAACCAGATTTTAAAGTCCCTTAGGGTTGAAAAGGAAAATGTATTCAATATTTAAATAAAACAGAAATTTAGGATATAGCTGTATGCAAGACTTTTCAAGCAGATTGAACATTTTTTTCTCTTTTCAAACGGTAGGATTTCACTGTGGACTAGATATGTCTAAGAACAGTAATGCTCCCATATACAGGACACCTACTTATAAGGACATGAGTATGAAACATTTATCTACATATTGATACTCTTTATAAGGGACACCTGTTCAGAGGAACATTTCTTAGATCCCCTGACTGTTTTGCTGTTGGATAGAAGTTTCATAACCTATGGTTTGTGCAGTTTGTCATTTTCCATTTATTAAGACAGGTTTACAGATAAAGTCTATGTAATTTGCCATAATAGACCTTTTGCTGGATGTAGATATCAGGGTTACAGATAAAGTTTATGTACTTTGCCATAATAGACCTTTTACTGTATGTGAATATCAGGCTTACAGATAAAGTCCATGTACTTTGCCATAATAGACCTTTTACTGGATGTAGGTATCAGGCTTACAGATAAAGTCCATGTACTTTGCCATAATAGACCTTTTACTGGATATCATTTTCAGGCTTACAGGTAAAACTCCATGTACTTTGCCATAATAGACCTTTTACTGGATATCAGTTTCAGGCTTACAGGTAAAACTCCATGTACTTTGCCATAATAGACCTTTTACTGGATGTAGATATCAGGCTTACAGGTAAAGTCCATGTACTTTGCCATAATAGACCTTTTACTGGATGTAGATATCAGGCTTACAGGTAAAGTCCATGTACTTTGCCATAATAGACCTTTTACTGGATGTAGATATCAGACTTACAGGTAAAGTCCATGTACTTTGCCATAATAGACCTTTTACTGGATGTAGATATCAGGCTTACAGATAAAGTCCATATACTTTACCATAATAGACCTTTTACTGTATGTGAATATCAGGCTTACAGGTAAAGTCCATATACTTTGCCATAATAGACCTTTTACTGTATGTGAATATCAGGCTTACAGGTAAAGTCCATATACTTTACCATAATAGACCTTTTACTGTATGTGAATATCAGGCTTACAAGTAAAGTCCATATACTTTACCATAATAGACCTTTTACTGTATGTGAATATCAGGCTTACAAGTAAAGTCCATATACTTTACCATAATAGACCTTTTACAGGATGTAGATATGTAACATGTCCAGAAAATCTTTACTTAATTTACATGTAACTGCTCCATCCAAAAACTCAGGTTAACGAGTGCATAAGGAGGCAGTCAAAATCTACAGAATGGTTTTAATATCCAGCCAAAACAGCATGAACAGAGTGAAAAAATGGAATGTACACGGTGAACAGTTTCATTGTATTGATATTGTATTTCTTACTTCTTGAGAATATGTTGTAAAACCCAATAAATTAAACATGTTATTTATGGTATTATCAATGACAGTTGTTGCTGCAAACATCATCATTTCATTCCTTTGAAATATGGCCACTCAAAATTTAATGTACCAGTTATGCTACCTTTATTGTAGTAGGACTTTATTAGTACCATATATGCTCACTTATAAGTTGAGTCAAACTGCAAACAAAGCCATGATTTGCCTTAGCATAATGCACCTGCATATCAGGGTCTGTGCTATTTGTTCCACTGATTACTCCTAACAAACTGGACAGACCCAGATCTGCGAGGGCATTCTGCAACAGCAGGTCTGGGTCTGTGCAGTTTGCAGTTGGACTCTTTTAGAAGTGAGTATATACTGTATCTGTTTAATGCTACATCAAAAATAACTGCAACATAAAATCATCTATTTTCAGTTACCGATATACTAATGTATAATTTAAATTCAGTTACAGATCCAGATCTGAACCTGTGTAATTTGTAGCATCTAATCGTTAAGCAAACAACATGCACATTGATCTGCCAGTGCAGTATGAAATGACAGATCATGGTCTATGTTGTTTGCAGTTAGACTAGACTTGTATGCAAGAATATATGGCACAAGTTTCAGTAATCCAGTAAATAATGGAATATATTAAATGCCTTTGAAGCATAGATATAGGGATTTAATAACTGACCTGCTTTGTTTTGCAAGAATATTTTTCCTTTTTTTCTCAAAGCTAAACTTGTTATTTGTTTGTTTTGTCATTGTTTTAAAAATGAATTTTAATTTTTAGTTATCATGTTTTTCAGATAGTCGTATTCATTTACTTTGTCATTAAAACCAGAAATATTCAACATACTACCAAAGTATGGCTTTCTTTTAATAAATGACTTTGACAGTTTGATCATGTTATTTTGTTCTTTTAAACACAGAGCTGTTAATTAATTATGCCAATTGATAAGATGGGATTATTGAATAGTAGGATTTTTTTTATATAAGTAATAATATTAAAATTTTATGGGGTGGGTGGGTGGCATGTCCCTGCATGACAGTAATATCCATCTATCTAGTGAATGTTGGCCTTATGATAATTGTTTTAGGCACCATTTTGGGAAACCCATCTTCCATAAACACATTTCTGATATGCATGTTACATCAAGCAGCGGAAGCATCTTGTTTTGATCTACCGATTAATACATCTGAATGTTTCTTAGCAGGATTAGACATTGCATAGTGTCAACAAATTAAATTTGGTATGCATATTTAGATGACATGGGTAGATTTTCAGACCACTAAGAGCAAATTTTCCATGTTTATTTCATATCAGTGGGTGGAACATGTGCTATCCATCTATACCTGCCCCATCTTTCACAAGTTACCTTTATGCTCAATCACTTTTAAAGGACTTGTATGGATTACTCTAAAATTTTGTATTAGACATCACATTAAGAAAACCTACCAGTAGGTCAAATTCAGTTTTCACCATTTTCCTACAAAATTGAATAAATAGCCCCACCCTGACTTAAAACTGTGCTCTTTTCATTTATTATCACTCAATATAAATTAATGAAGGACATCATGGATGAAATTCAAAACTGTTTAAGGCTTTACATTACAAAAACCTAGATCAAGTTTGATTTTTAATTGTTTTCAGCTAACATTTTAGAGTTCTGGCCCTTGTTTGAATTAGCCCTTTGCTCTTCCATTTTGTTTTAGGATACATCTAAAATTTGGTATGATGCTTAACATTTAGAAGAATAGAGATTTATAGCCATTTGTTATAACAGATATGCTTATGGTATGGAGCTTTTTTCCGTTGCCTGTCGGTCAGTTTACTCTGTTATGACATAGCAGGCGTTTTTCTCTGTTTGTAACACTGTATACATTTATCATAATTGTTACACTGATTTATTCAAAACAAGTGAGACTTGAGCGGCCCATCAGTCATGTAAATTGTGAGGAAATTATGTGGGTCTCTGTTTATCCACGCAAATTTATTCCGGAATTCATCCCACGAGTGGTCATCGGCACACTAGTACCATGCATGTCAACGCTACAAAATATCAATATATTGCTGTTGTTCCAGATCACTTTATGCACGTGTGCTCGTCTTTGATTCACATAGATTACGTCAATGTTTCTTTATCGGGCTTGGGAAAATATTCTTGCGGGGCTGTCCTGGTGTTCAAGCATTACATCATCGTACACAAGATTATTCGAACTCGGGTCAATGTCATCAATGACAAGGCCTTCATAAATTGTAAAAAGTTGATCGTCCACCAATGATGCAATCATATACAGCTGATCCCACGATAACTGTTACGACTATTGTATTCAACTAAGAAACAAGCAAAACCAATATGTATTTTGTAGAACTGAATAAAATAATTTAATTCTCAAAGTTATAAAATTAAATTTTTAAGGAACATAAAGTTTGTGAATTGAATCCAAAATAATACTAAAAAGTTCTATCAAAAGTCTACAAAAATAGAGTTTTCCAAATGAATTCCAGGTCCAGAATATGCTGATGTGCCAAATATTGAATATCACATTGGCATTTTCCAGAACACACTGGAATGAATTCACAATAATCCCAAAATGTTTCTTTAATCAAGACCTTAATATGAGCACTTTGTAATTCCAATGAATAATTCAAACAAATGATTCCTTTCAAATTAAATCTAAGCACAACATTAAATCTGCAAAATGAAAATTATTGCACGGGGTTGAGCTTGTACACGTGCATGACTGTATCACGTAACGTTTCAAAGACGTCCGTGAGCAGCAACACATGCGTGCTCTGATACAGATTGTGATAGTCGTTGAGATTATATGGCAGCTAAACTTAACCCATACTCTTGTGTGCTCATAATCACCGATGAAAATACCTTCACAAGAGCAAAGAATGAAAGGATTTGATGGGTGGGGAAATGAGGTTTGGTAAACTGCTCATGATCACACGTATACTCGTAAGGGTAGACTCCTTTACATGTGAGCAGGCTAAAATTCTCTGGTTCATCAATAGTGCCATTTGCCCCAAGATTGCACACGAGTTTGTTCAGACCAGAATTGAGAAACTGCGGCAAAACAATAAACTGCAGCCGGCCCAGTTTAAACATCATGTATTTCTTCATGTTGTTGGGGATGACACTTATTGGTGCTTCTGATGCTGCTTCGATTCCTTGCATGATCAGGTGACCATCATACCCGCGCAGATTATGAAGACCAATCAGAATTTTTGTGTTACCTCTGCAAATTCACAGCTTTAGACTGAATGCGCACGTGCCAGTGATGTGGTAATGATAGGGAACTTTTTCATTGGTGGATCTAAAAGCTCCATCACAGGTTCAGCAATGAGTGGCTGTGGAAAATGCATGTGTCATAATTGATCATAATCATATCCGCAGGCAAGGAAAGCTGTTGTTGGATATATTTCTCTCAAGCAATTTAACAAATACCTCTATCAAGTTCAGGCCACGATACAACAGTGGTGACTCGGCCGCTCCGTCGTATTTGACAATGGTGTAGTGAAACCCAATGGGACTTTCTCAGCAACTTCTGTTGTATTCGATGGAACCACTGGAGCATCTACAGAAATGTTAAACACCTGAACTCCCCATAGACGATATACAGTATCTTCATTTTCCGCTGCACCACGATGAATTTTAGAATGTTTTTGCCAGGCTCTGGCATAATTGTGCGTTGTGGTTTCTTACTAATTCTGATACAATAAAAGTTATGCTTAGCAAGCAGGTGTTGCATGATAAATACATGTAAGCAATATTCACATGGAAACATTTTTTACCTTCAACCTTGCTATGCTGGTATACCATTTGTGGAAACTCTTTTGTCTAAACACAACGGTATCGTGCCTCTGACATACATGCCAAGTTTTCTGGGATAAAATCAGGGAGATCAGTGTTCACAATCCGGAGATTGGGTCCAAATAAGGTAGATTTGCATAACGACCATTTTTGTCATAAAAAATTTAAATACCTATGTTTGGCGGATTTTGTTTTAGTTGGAAATACTTATGCTTGGCAGATATTTTATCTGGAACTATCTATGCTTGGCAGGGGCCCAGAGTGGCCGAGTGGTCTAAAGCGCTCACCGTTCCGAATCACTGCCATCTCACCTCTGCGTGGTTTCGAGTCTTAGGCTCGGTAAACATAGGTACGTAAGAAAGCTTGCCAGTAGCTTCTCGTGGGTTGGTGGTTCTTCCCGGGGTTTCCCAGGGTTCTTCCTCCACCATTAATACTGGAGACTTGGCACGTATGCTCTGAACCAAGCAAAAACAACAGAATAATCTTAGTCCTCCTGGTGCATGTGAGGATCGCTGAATCTGCTTCATGCATTTATTCCGAGCAAAAACATTTAAGTGATGTCAGGGTTAAGCCACTCAAACTTACTGATGTTAGTGTACGGGGAATTCAATGTCAACAAATTTAAATTCATAAAGATAATATTCGCGTTTTCCAGACTAGTTTTGATGATCGTTAGTGAAATGCAGCGCGAACATGAGCACCCATTCATTGTCAGCATTTTTCACATTCATTACTTCACGCTGGTGTTTGAATGTAACTCAATCCACTGAAATGTTTTTGCGGGGAAATATGAAGCTGAAACCCATATAGAAAATTTTATAAGCAACTGTGCTACTATTTAGCGAAGTTTCTTCACAGTCATAAGCGACTCATCCATGGCATGTCCTATTCATATACCATGGTCCTGTGCAGTTGCTTGAGCTGGTTCACAGTCAGCATGCTGGTATATAAGGGAAAATGAATGCTTAATTTCTCATTCTGTCAATACAGTTTTATAATAATTTTATCCTGACTATCATATCATTGACTTCTGTATCTATTCCCTCAATTTTGTTAATATCGTCGTTTTTTTTTCTCTGTTTTTTTTTCTACAACAGTAGATTCCTTAACGATAGTATTGACGTGTCTTCATCAGCAATCACAATAATACTCGTGAACAGATCCACATTGTCGGCAAAGCTGATGGCAGATGTGACATTACTCCGATACCACATTTAAGTCATGGTCGAACACCGAAATCAGTAGGTAATGCGAATAAATGAGATTTGCAATATTAATAATGGCATCTTCTGCTGCAAAGTTAACATTTTCCAAGGTATATACCTTTGCACTGTTTGTGTTTCAAACACCATTGAACTTTTCATACATATGTTGGGACCTTATTAATTTGGTCAATATTAATAGTCACCACTGTTTTATCTATTCCTGCGCATGCGGTGGTACATGAATGATGAGGCGAGGCTAAAATTCATAATGATAGCTTAGAATTTCAGGGAGTCCATTAAGTGACGGTGTTATGGTAACTCGAAATTATAAGTCGGGCTTTTGCAAATAAACAGGCTGGTTCATTTTGGAATCATCATAAAATTCCTTTGCAAACCTGGATAAACCCAAATAAACTTAAATGACTACACTTAGTATTATACTCACTCAAACAAGGCTCGACTTGGGCGCCTTTATATTGAAACATAAAACGTGTTTGAGTACTTGCATTTCTCAGCTATGGTTTTTCCTCCACCAGACTAGGAAATAGCTTTAGAGAATTTCTCGATTTGTTTGCTCTGCTCTGCTTCTGTAGCATTGTAAGGTTGTTTGTGGCTGCCATTCTTATATTATAATGATGAAAGCATCTATCTAATTAATATGTTTCTTGGTAATCTTCACAGTCTATACAACCCATTGCAATATATTCATTGGATGGCAGTGACTTGAAGTTTTCTTGCACAATATCATACAATGACTGTTCACGCTTTCTGTCATAAGCTTAGCCATGTTTAAGTCGCTCCAGTTCCAGTACAATTCCTAAATCAAATAAAATTTGTCAAGATTCTACGGTTACATTTTTGAAAAAGCAAAACATCGTATGATGCATTTAAGTGAAATAGCGATTTGATCTTTGATATAATGTTAAAAACACTCCTTTGTTCACACAACGTACTAAAATACTATATGCATAAATCAGTGAAATTTTTGCCATTATTATATATACCATGGTAATTGTTCAATATAAAAGGAATGAGTGTCTACTCAAGTTGTGCTCATCATTCAGTATTTTGTATTTTTTTTGGCAACATAAGTATGCTGCTGATTTTAACCTGTTGCACACAAATTTCTTCCAGTCAACAGACATGTTTGGTCAGTGTCAATTATGGTGGCTTGAATTTGCAATCCAAGCTGAGCCCCTAGAGTGTCAAATGACATACTAGATGACTCAATGGTTGTTTCAAACTAAATTACATCACAAAGAATTATGTGTGGATCATAATTACAATTGACGGCAATGGTAATTCAGTAGCAGATCATTATGACCCATATTTTACACTTCACTGGCTTGGGCTATATTTTGTGTCTGATGTTTATTTCTCAGGCACTATTCATGCTAGAATTGTGATATTTATAATGGCATGCATCTATGTTACTACCATACCCTTACAACAAAAGAAGCTCACTGTGACTTATAATTCATCTTTTGCTGGCTTGGGTTTTGTTGCATTATCATATCACTACATTAATTTATGAAGTGCTTTGTTGAAATTTGGTGATCAAATTTATTCATTGTATTGGGTACTGTTTAATTCTCAATCACGAAGCTTGATGATTGGATGCTGGATGCATCTCTCTTAGTACTAAACAATTACAAAGGCCACTGTGACCTACATTTTGCACTTTATTAATATGGATTAAGTATTTCTGTTTATAATATATATGTCCTAGCTGACTCAAAAGGCCCTTTTTGAGCAGTACTTTTGGAAGTAGGAATAAAATGCTTATTCATTGGTATACATATTATGGACTATACACTGTATTATTATTATAGGATGCCTTCAACAAGTTTACTGTGCACTATACATGTGTATGATTCTGATGAGTGGGCTGGATGCTGCTTGCATTTCATGTGAGGCTTAACAGACACAACACTAATCTTAAGTGGCTAATTGAGGTAATTCTAGATCCATGAATTATGGTAATACTTCAGCTTGCATTCTTGTGCAATAAGCTGTAGCGGCTACATTATGGAGGACAAGACATAGCAAGATTTTCAAGATGGCTGTCATGACAGCCAAACTGGATGCAGGATAGACACCATCTTTATTTCTTTATGATAGATGGTGATACTGACAAAAAAAGTCTTTTCAATATATCTATGTGCTCCTAGACAAAAATGATTCAATATGGCACCAAATCTGTTGCCGTTTCCAAAGTTAGGGTATAATCTCATGTACACTTTCACTTTTCATTACTTCATTCTTTCAATTCTTGCTACTTAGCTCCTATTATTATTTGTTAATAATGGCAAATCTCAGAATAGAGAATAAAAACATAGATCAAACTTTTACATTTCGCACTCTGAATCACAAAAGAAGTGATGTTGCATAAATTCAGTACGGTAAGAAGTATGCCAGATGATATTTTTTATGATCATCCAATTGTTTAACTGAATACCTAGCTGTAAGGTATATGTGTTTTTCAGATGTTGGTACGAACATGTAATTAAATATATTCATATTTTGCTAAACAGCTATGGATAGTTTTAATCAATTTCAACATATCAATAATAATAACTGACATTTTCAAGATTTATATGATGTTATTAAGGCAATTTAAAACATTCAAATCTAAGTTACTAGTTCTCTCTCCATATAAGAAGGAGAAACCAACCAGTCCCTATATAAATTCCCTGTATTACTTATCACGAAATATGAAAAAGTTTGTAAGAGTATGATACAAGATCCAAATAGAAAAAAATGATATATACTGGTACCTATTGCAAGAAAGAAATGGAAAAATCTACTTAACTGAGACTAAAGTTATAGATATGATAAACTGTATTCCCCTCCTTTGTTTACACTAAAATGTACAAAACTGAGATGATTTCAATAGACTTTGCAAAAGAATATTTTCAAAAAATACTTGACACCAACTGGAATGCAAGTGAAAAGTACAAATTTTTGCAAGAATCTAACAGAAATGCTGATTTGCTATTTTTTTATACAAAATATTTGGACCAGAACAAAGACAGGGGTACAGCACGCGATTACAATGTAATCTCTCTCACAAATTGTTTGGATATATTAGCAAAAAAAGGCTAGTCAGGTGATGTATTTAATTTTATTCAGAGCAAAACTGTATTCCATAATGAATGCAAGGTGTAGTTCAACCCCTGATTATTTTTTAAAATTTATTTTCACAGAATATACATAAGTTAGGACATAAAATCACTGTCAGTTTCTCAGGTACCCCAAGTCCTGGAACATTTCTTTTCTATCTATGTAACCTTGTTTAATAATGGTATCATGGATGTGTATCAAAGATTCTACCTTGTGCTCAATGTGGTTTCAAAAAATAAGCTCCACTTTTACTCAGTTTAATTAATGACTCTAAAATATAATAAAGAAGTCTCAAAAAATTACTTTGAAAATATTCGCAAAAATAATACTGAGGTAGTTTGCTTTGATGTAAGTGACCCAATGTAAGTACACGATTACATGACTACAGTAATCATGCTTTTGCTATGAAGTGACCTTATGCAAGTACATGATTACTTGACTACAGTAATCATGTTTTTGCTATGATGTAAGTGACCTTATGTAAGTACGTGATTACTTGACTACAGTAATCATGCTTTTGCTTTGATGTACGCAACCTTATTTCAGTATATGATTTCATGACTACAGTAATCATGCTTTTGCTTTGATGCAAGTGACCTTATGTAAGTACGTGATTACTTGACTACAGTAATCATGCTAATATTATGTAGTAAAAAGTGAGAACACATTAGAGATTTACATCAGTGTTGCATATGAATCCACTTCATATCTTAAAAGCTAATTTGTTTGAGATAACATTATAGAACAAAGGAATAACAAAACTGCCTCTGAGAAAAGTCCATTTCACCCACGCCATTTTTAGGATTTGAATAGTTAACTGCCTTGGATTGCTGTAGGGAAACAAAAGATGTATTACTACCTTATATATATATATATATATATATATATATATATATATATATATATATATATATATATATATATATATATAGATATATAACTGAAACACAAAACTAATAATGGATCTAGTTGGATCTTTAATCAACATTTTCATTGATATTATACAAATTCTTTCATGAATATATGGCAGTTATGTGAACATTTGATGACTTTGTGATTAATCTATTTATAAATATTCCCTGAACATTCATGTCTTTTTATATGGATTACATCACTGTGTAGGTTAGTTTATATAAATGCAATAAGGTACTTTCTGAACACATGAAACAAAGTAAATAAAATAGCAATGGACATAAGGCTAAAATGTGGTCTGAAGAATGAGGTATGGTAAAAAGGATGAATAAATCAAAATCTGCTCAATTTTTAGGAATAAACAAGGATACAGCAAACACAATATGCACTGAGTAAGTACTGTACACTGTACATATCTATTTTTGGTCTCACATCAAGCACTAAAGCACTAAGCAGTTCACAATTCTTACGTCTTTAATTACCTTTATTTTATTTCATGCTGAAGAAATCTGAAAATATGCACATACAAAAATAATATAATATAAAAACAATCAATGTAGCTTATAACAGTTTAATGGCATGGTAACTGAACAAGGCCTGGTTAGTACTGTAGTGATCTTGCTCACTGTGTCTTGAAACTTTCATGTCTTTAAGTATTTGGACAATGAAAAATTATATTCTTTCTGCATACAAGCCCTGGAACATGAAAGAAAATAATTATTTTTCATGTCCCAAGTCTTAAATTCATTACAGTACATACACTTGTAGATTCAACAATGAGTATCTTAATATACAGATTTTTCGGAAGATTGTAAAAAGGAACTATAAAACTTAAAAATAAAATGCAAATAATAGTTGCTAATGGGATATCTTTTAGGAAAAATGTATGTTTATCATGTAATTATTGAAAAAATATTTGTAAATATAACATTAAAATAATAATAATACAAACTGAACATACAGATAAACAGGAAGTGAATATCTAGCACATATTCGACTATTATTTTTCTTTCTCCTTCTTCTCTCTTTTACTAAATATACTGAAATCCTCATAAGAACACAACACCCTGTTATATATTTATGCCATGCTGTATTGTATTTTTAACACCCTCTTGTATATTTGTAATGTGGTTATATATTTAAAACACCCTGCTATATATCTGAAAAACAATTATATATTTGTAACACCATTATATATTTTTAACACCCTGTTATATAACATTATATTATGTATTTGTAGCACAGTTATATATCTGTAACACCCTGTTAAATATTTACTTCTCTATTAATTCTTGCACCTTTTTTCTTCATTATGATGTTGACGATGTTACATGTATGTGTATTTTGTAAAGCTGTCAAAGGATGGTTCTCTGATTCAGGACCAGACCAAAATGTTGTGGTTAATAAAGAAAAGGCATAAAACTTAGGCACAAATAAACAAATGAATAATAATTATACAGTTAGGACAATTCATTATGCAACATACATACTCACTTCTTGACATTGGGTCAAGGTCACAGTCATAGAAAATCTGTGTTAAGTTTTTGCTTAAAGTTTTTATTTTCCTTATATTTCCTGAACATCCTAATGGATTTTGTTCATATTTGGAATTAATCATTATGAAGTTAAGATGTTTCATTCTGTTACATGGTCCCACACCCCTTTGACCTTGGAACCATGGGTCAGGGTCACAATCATATAAAACTGCATTCAGGATTTAGTTAAAGAATTTTTTGTGTTTTAACATTTCCTTAACCCCATGATGGATTCTGTTCATATGTAGGATGAATCATGATGATTTTAAGATAAATAGATAATTCTGTAGCAATTGTTTGTCCCTTTTGGTGTTGCGGTCAAGGTCATAGTCATAAGAATTTTATTTGGTTAAAGGTTTTTCATTTGCTTATATTTCACAAACCAACTGATGGATTATGTACATAGATGGCATGAATCATTATGAAACAAAGACAAATCATACCATGCCATGTCCCATTGAATTTATTACATTAGTTCTATACTTAATTTATTACACTTTATCATAGTCCTTGGCTATTAATTAGAACCAATTACAATGTGGTTTCACATTATTAAATACCCTGTTTTTGTATTTGTTTACACTATTATGGCAGTCTTGTTGGAACAAACTCAGTATAAGGTTACCTGACTTGTATGACTTCCCAGAAGTGTTACAAAGAGGGAGCACTGTACTCCCAATCTTTATGTTTACACACATATTTTCACACAATATGCTTTTTCCTTGCTTTAATTCATTTACACTCAAAACAAGCATTATATTATTTATCTACCCCACCAACTCTTCCAACCCCAATAAAACAATTAAAGGCATTAAGATATGAAAAAACGCACAAGACTTGTTCATTAATCAATTTATAATTTCCAGCCCAAGTGTCACCATGGAGTCTCTCACACTGTAATTTTATTTACATTTCAAACCAAATGGAGGTTTCTTTAGTAACACAGTCACCATATTTACATGAGCAAGTCTATTTCTTCACATAACAGATGTGATGTAGTTTGCAGTTTTCTATAAGTGCCAAATAATTCCATAAATTTCTTTAACCTTGTGAGTTACAGCCCTTTTAATACTTGTTTATAAACATTATACCTTTATATTTTTTTAAATCTTTTTAAAACAGATATATTCAAATCAGACACTGCAAATATTGGATGCAGAAGACATGGCTGTCTCTAACAATGGACCGTTCTAGGAACTGGAAAAGGACAGTCAGAAAACTGATTGTTTACATCTACAGCTTCCATTTTGCCTGAAATGTGAACAATATGTCAATGTTAGGGACTCCCCGGTGACACTCAGGTTCAAAATTATAAATTTACAAAGAAATGACTGAATTTTGTGCACTTTTTAAATCCTTGTTATTTTTCATATTTAAATGGGGGAGGGGGCAAGTACAAACTGCCAGAAGTGTAGGCAAATTCTATAATAAACATTGCTGATGTGCTTTAATAATAAATAACCACACAGCAAAAGAAATAAATGGAGCTAACTCAGCTGGAAAGACTTAAAACTATTTTTTCAATGCACATCTAAATATACAGTTGACCCCAAGCTATAAATTACTCCATGCTATTCAAACTAAGTTTAAAAGCTGAATTTCCCTGAAGATTATTTTAATTTTTTAACAAAATTCAGTGATGGGTAAAAAAAAAAATCTTACAGCTTCAATGAAATATTTTTAGTTTAAATATTCTATTTTCAATATCTCCTATGTACAGTTATGGTTTAGACATAAGTAAAGAATGTTTTAAAAATAAATTTTATAGAGTTAATGTCTTCTGGCAAAATGCATTAAAGCCTGGGCTAAATTCAATATTGTAAGCAGTAAGCCAGATGATATTATCCATTTTTGTAAGTGAATGCCTATGGTATAATAAAAATATGAAAGCTGTGATGGCATTAGTATACATACACATGAAAAATGTTTTGGGGACATAGTGTAGTGTTAATTAACTGTTTAATTAATTAGGCCATACTTTAATGTTACTCACTGAAAAATGCTCAAAACCTTTCAATATTAGCAAAAAATTGGGCCAACCTTTGGAAATAAGGATATTAATTTGCATTTAGAAATAAAGTTCGTTAGTAAACTTATGTGAAATTTTGTTAAAGAGGAGAGCATCTTGGTTACTAAAGCTGTTTCAAATGAAACTAAATTGTGTTACAATGAAATGTAAAGATGAAATGGATATAAATTTGAATAATATTCTAAAGTTTAGTGGCCATCTTGAAAATATGGGTTAAAAAACATGTTATTGCTTCAATTAAATAATTTTCGAAAGGCTTGCATTTTTTTTTTTTTAAATTTTTAAAACGAAGGTCTATATCTGATGAAGAATGATGAAAATGTGCCCATAACTTCAGACTATAATGAAATTACAACATACTTTGCTCACCAACTTTCAATGATTACACAAAAGAACGATTAGTTAAGCAAAACATCGAGCATGACCTCAGTGAATGTTGTGTACCTGAATATTCTGTCAGAACATGCTTGGTAATGCTAATGTTCAATAACACCAAACTTTAACACTGGTATTGTTAGAGAGTCACAGTTAATATCCCCAAAACCATTGTGCCAATATTTATGGGGAAAAAAGCAAAAGACTTTTTATGTTACTGTCATTTAACTGTGAGCACCAATTTTGTGGCTTTCATTTCTGTTCCAAACACACATTTTAAAAACCCAACAAAATTGTATTCTTCTGTGAAGTAAATTAATCTCACTTATCCATCTAAATCATTTCAATCAATTTACAGTCAACAAAAATGACACTTTTATGTAAACCTTACAAAAAGGATCCCAGCAGAATTAATGAATCCACAATATTTTAAAATCCTAGTGTCAACAAACAGTTTCTAATTCAATTTTGGACAATGCTAGTGTGTTAGCAAAAATCCAGGTAGCATTTGTATGTACAGATTATAATTTACTCTGGGGTCTACTTGAGAACAGAAGATTTAATGAAGAAATTGTCCACCCCACACCCTTCTTTCAGTACAAAAAAAATTGAGGGAAATTTCTAAATAAAGGAGTAGTGTAACAAAGAAACAATGATGCATAATGTTTGGCCGACTTTGATGATTTTTCCATACAATTGTTTTAAAATTAGCACGAATCTCTCAAATGCATGTCCTAGATTAGACTTTTGCCCACTTCAACTGCAAAATAGGAAAATCACTGATTAAACAAATGCTTTACATAAAAATCTATTGATATCAATTATAAACTTAAAGTTTCAAGAAAAACATATTTAAAGTTTAAGATAACAAGTCTTCTATATATTCAATGCCTGTATCTTCAAGTTTTTTTAAGTCATCTTCCTTTAAAGCCTTATCTTAAATTAAATCTTCCACAGAATTCATGTACAGTGAAGCAAGAAGCAAGACCCATTTGGACAGGTAAGAAAATATAACAATTTCTCCACACACTAAATGGACTATAATACCAATTTCAGTTACCACTTGTCCAAAGTGGCATTTGGGTTTTCACTGTCCACTTCTGACCAAAGGTTATAAATCATTGGGAGTTCGCTGGTCAATTTGTCCAGTATTGGCTGCAGAAGATCAAACAGAAGTAAGGACCCTCTGGTAGCAAGGTGAAGACCATCATTTAAGCATGACTTCCAGTCCTGAAAATTGCAACATTTGAAATGGGTTACTTTACTTAAAACTAAAGCCCTTTTCTTATTGCAAATATGCTAATTTTAGTGCAGTAAGATTTGGGTGCACCATACTATCTTCACCATTTTGCACAATTCTAAACTCTCATCAATTACCTATTAACCCATCAAAATATGCAATATCTGTGTGTTCATAATATTCTCAAACACTACATCTTGCTACAAGCCAGAAAAAGCAACTAGTCTAACTCTAACTTAAATTACAGGAAGTACAGTGATTTGTCAAAAAGCACATCCTTAGATAATGACCATAATATGTCCCAAGTTTCACAGCAACCCATTAACAAGAGTCCCTTAAAGGGACAGACACTCTGCTGGGTGAAAAGTATTTCCAGGAATTCAAGATAAGACCATTTCTTCCTTTGAAACTGAAAAGTGTTGAAACCATCTCTGAGATTCTTCAGTGATAACAAGATTTTCAAATTAGCTGATGTGGTACACATACTGGATGTCAGCTCAGCACCATTAAATGTCATCAGCAGCTTTTTGGTGAAAACCCCATGTCATAATTATCATCCATTCAGGTGGAATAGTGACAAACATGATTTTGATGACATCATAAGAAGTCTTTTAGTGAAAACCCCAAGTTAATATGACCATCTATTCAGGAGGAATGGAGATAACAAGACTTTCAAAATGGCCACTGTGGCAGCCATAAGGGATGTCTGAGCAGCATCATTTTCATTTTTTAGGACCAACTAGACCAGGGATGAATGTGTGTGAAATGTTTTTTGGCAATCCTCCAAGCAGTTTAGGAGAAGGAGCAATAACAAATTTGTGCTGACAGACAGACAATCAAAAGTATAGAACTGCATTCACAAGACTGTACTGGAATCCATCAAAATTACAGGAGTAGTCCATCAAAAGTTCAAGACTAATTGCATTCACAAGACTGTACAGGAATCAATCAAAACTACAGGAGTAGTCCATCAAAAGTACAGGACTAACTGAAATCACAAGACTGTACAGCAGTCCATCAAAAATGAGGAATAGTCCATTAAAAGTACAGGGCTAATTGCATTCACACAACTGTACAGCAATCCATTAAAAATACAGGACTAATTGCATTCACAATACTGTACAGCAGTCCATCAAAAGTACAGGACTAATTGCATTCACAATACTGTACAGCAGTCCATCAAAAGTACAGGACTAATTGCATTCACAATACTGTACAGCAGTCCATCATTATTTTAAATGCCATGTGTATATGTGCATTTTGTGATGCTGAGGCTGGTGATATATTATGTAATGGCGCAAAAATATAATCTAAGCTCTTAAAACTGAAACCTCAGCAAAAATAAATCTTCTTGAAACCAAATAATACTTTAGTTCAGGGGACTCAAACTCAGACCACCCTGAGGGCCACATGAGGGCATTTTCGACTGCCCAAGGGCTGCACCACCTTTGTTATCTCTCATGACACCTTGTGACACCAATCAATGTGCAGGCCACAGGATACGGCTTGGCAGGCCACATGCGGCACATGGGCCATGTTTTTGAGACCTCTGCATTAGTTCCATATTTTCTTCCTTTAATTTCAGTCTTTTTTACTTAGTAATCTATAAAACATCTACTTTAAAACCAAAAGAATCTAGTTCTAGTTATCTGGATACAATAAGCACAAGTACTGTAGCACAATAACTGTTACAGAGTTTTGCTTAAGCTAACATTGCATGCTCAAACATTTTTTGTCACTATTAGCAAGAGTGAGATAAGGGTACAAAGTGACCAATGGTCATAACTAAACTACAATACCTCTTGCTTCATCATGCAAGTGTAGAGATCCACACATTCTGTTCCGCAAACCTGGGCTGCCTCAACACAAGCTTCTGCATACCTTTTGGTTATAGAATTCACCTTGGATGGAGGTGTTGGTCTTTCTATATGTAACCATAAAAGTACATTTATTTTTAAATATTTTAATAATTCAAACCAATTTTATGCATCAAAGATTTATATTGAACCATGCCATTTTTTTGATTAAGTAACAGTAATATGTTTATATTCAAATATTATTTTTCACAAGCTTTTGAAAATCCCTGTCAGAGCCTTAATTCATTATTACCAGCCAGAAACAACCAATTATAAATCTAATAAGGAGCACCAAAAAACACTTGTGAAAAAAAATCAATGACTCTGAAAAGATGTGATTGTAATATACCACTAATGATTGTTTTATCACATACTTAAATATTAACAAAATGTACTAAAAAAACCATAAATAATGTCTTGTATGGATCTGAGACTCTGCTTTTTCTCAGAATATGCATAGCACTTTAGGTATCTGTCTTAACTTTTAACTTTTTGGATTGTGCTATTACCACTCTAGTTACAAAATTATTGTTGGATCTGAAACTGATCCAATTGTTTTGCCAGTAAGCATTTCTATTTAGGTTTATAGAAAGTTTTGACAAAGCAAGATTAATTAACTTATAAGTTAACTGAAACCAAATTTTATACAAACAGTCTTACCAAATAAATCTTATATCTAACCTATTCAGTTGTAAGAATTTCATGATGAAAATGATACTGAAAAAAATTAATTTAATAAAAGAATTAAAAAAACTAGCTTAAATAATCATATCAAGTAATATCAACTATATTTTGTTTGCAGCTTATATATACAGGATATCTGTTTTTGTGTTAGAGGTAAGGAAATATTTCACAAATGAAGTGAAAACAATGTGTTGTCATGAGTGGCAAAACCACAACTGACAATACAAAACCTTTTGAAATCATGAGTAAAATATCTCCTTATATCTACTAAAAAAATAGATTTTCTTTTCATTATATTTTAAGACAAAAACCATTGATTTGCAAGGATTTTCTTCTCCATTCTGTGCCAATGTGATTAATACATGCATTACTACATCATTCATTACATCGTTGTCCTGAAATTTCACAATAATTTAAGGACAGCGACTTTTTACTAGCTTAACTTGAACGCATAATTCAAATTGTGATTATTTTTTTCAAATTTAATGATTGTTTTCATACGAAATTGAAGAAATGGTTTTTACATTAACACATTTTTTTCTGTGGACTGTTGTCACTGTTGAAGTGGGCTGGGGGTACTATAGAAACTTCACAGAATAGCAGTACCCAAAAGACTTCTGAGTGTAACATCTATAAAATAATTCAATGATTATGAGTTTACTTGTAGGGAATTTGGGATTTTATTTTGTTTACTTCTGCATTCTTGTGTGTGTGTGTGTGTGTGTGTATGTGTGTGTCTGTCTGTCTGTGTGTGTGTGTGTGTGTGTGTGTGTGTGTGTGTGTGTGTGTGTGTGTTGGCCAAGTTTGCAGTCTAGTTTTATAAGAGATGCTTCACTCAAATTTAACTTAATCTTGGTTTGCAGCAAAAATTCATCATGCCCAACTTTCCTCATCATTTTCAAACATGATTATGGTTGTAATATGAATTAAAATTGCCACACAAGCAATTTTATTTAATCAAAAGTGTCTCCTAAAAAATGTGTTGCATTTATTGTAAAGTGTACCATGTATATGATACTCTATGGGTAATATCAAGTAGCAACAGGTCATGTTGGGTCAGTCACTGACAATTTGCATGATTCTACAGTCTTCACACATTTTAAGATCTGCTCATCCCGATGGGGGGGGGGAGGGAGGGAGAGGGAGAAGAAGCAGAAGAAAAAATTTAAACTGCAATAAATATGGAATTTAGGTTTGCCTTACACATAAAAAGCAGATACATTTCCTTTATTGGAAAAGAAAGTAGTTATAAAAAAGATATCTCCACTGTGATGACAATAGTGATTATGCCACTGTGGTGATAACAGTGATGTCACCACTGTGGCAATATCATTTTGCTCTAACCAATGTATTTCAATATCTCATTATGAAATATATAATAATAATAATGAGGTCAAGGTCAGTGGCATGTATATTTTATTTATTGACATGCAAGGTAAGTGTATATATGGTCATGTGTTGATAAGAATTTCAAAAGTTTACAGGTTAGGACCCAAGGGTTAAGCCCTTGGATTTGAGATTGACCTCGAGTTCAATAACAGTTGCATATATCAATTTGTCTTTTCATGCCCAGTCAAATGTAAACATGGTTGTAGCATGGAAATCTAAATAGTTTTTATGTTATGATCCGAGGGCAAAGTGCCTGGGCATATGGAAAGACTAATGTACATGTCATGAATTATCATTGTTGTGCTGAAGTTCAGCCAGTGGTTGCTTACACTGATTGTCTTAAAGGAGACCAGAAATCAATGGAAATATAGAATAATAATAAAAGCACTATAGAAGAAAACCTTATTCTGAAGTATCATCTGCGACCGTAATGCCAATATTTAAATATTGGCATATCTTCAAGGAGCTGAATTTCTGTGACCTCGTATGCAAAATTTCTGCGCATATTCGGTTACTTTTGTGATGTGATGTCATAGTAGCGACTCCAGCATCCCGACTGTCAGTTGCTAGAGTAAAAGACAATGCTGTTTTGCATTGCTCACAGGTGTAATAGTACATTAAGAAAAGGCTGTGAACAATTTTTTTTTTCTTTTCCAAAAGATAAAGACATAAAGAAAGTATGGATACATTATTATAAGCGATTCAATTTCAAAGCAACACCATACAGCACTCTGTGCTCATTACATTTCTCAAAGGAGTGTTATGAGAGGGATCCTGAAAAAATGGCAGCTCTAGGATAAGCAAATGCCAGGTCTAGACTAAAAGTTGTCACTATTCCAGACATACTGTTGGATATTTTAAATCCTGTGAGTTATGAAAATAGGCAAAAGGCCAAGTAAGTGACCACAAAATGCAACAATGAATTCACAGATCTTTTATCTACACCAGCAGTGCTAAAAATAAATCGATAGCCCAACACCTGGGGCTACTCTAATTTGTGTTCTGTCCATCCTGTATTCAAAGTGAGGTGCCTGCTGGGCTTGTCGGAAAAAAACTGTTTGCCTGAGGAAATGAGTAAATGTATTTTCAAGATGTTGACATACATGCCACAACACGGTGCAATCTAAATCAAATCACCACTGTCCTAGGTGAAATTGAGATCTGACTTTAGTGAAATGGAAGCTTTGCTAAAAATAAGATTCTAAACCCCTGACGCAGTCGTGTTTCGAGAAAACACAATTTTCAGTAATCTTAAAAAAATTATTTTGAAAAAATAATTTAAAAAAACAACAATAACAACAAAAACCTTTCAGTCTATGCCTGTTACATGTAGTATGTATAAACAGTAATCTGTAACTGATTGGAACTGACATAAAACTATCCCTTGGGCAGTTTAAATAGCAGCTATTAAAAGAAAAGAGGTCAGATATAAAATCAAAATTTCACATTAACTGGCTGACAAAAGAAATTGGGGGCAGGCGACTACTGACCCCAACCCCTTGCCCGAATGTGCCAGCGCCCATGGGACACGACATTTCTCCCTATGATACGCCTTATTACTCCCCAGGACAACCCCATTTTTTCATATTCTGGTCAGCTGTGGCCAAACTGCAAAATAGCTAAAGTTTTTACTTAAGTAGGTCTACACAAGCAATAAAGCCAGCGTGACTAATTAATAGTTAATCCTTATCCTTGTATTTATCTTGTAAAAAGGACTGCCCTTCAGACATACTCCAAAGAAACCAAGTTCAACAGTGTGTGTATGTAAGCACCAGCAATTGATTGGCAAATAAACGATGCCCTATTTTGTTGTAACTAAGGATAGGACTTCATTTTGACAGTTCAGATCTGCAGTCACAAGTTACTGTACATGTGGCCACTGTTTTTCCCACGTTTTATGTCCCACCTTATTTCCTTAGGTTTAAGTCTTAAGGCATGTAACACTGTTTACTGAATAAAAATATTTATTCTGAATTAGTTTTGTGGGGGCACATATACTGCATGGTATATTTTGTTTTATTCCTTCTTTCAATTTAATCATGGTAATTACAATTTTACATATATGGTACAGGAATGTCGGGTGTTAACTGGCCGAATTTCTTTGGCAGAAATGGAGATGCGAAAATTACACAAGCATTCACAGTGATCATTCATCGGATTTAAGCTAATTGGTGACAAATTTATTCTTTTAATTTTTTTACCATAGTACTTTTGAATGGTTTTAAAAAATCTGAAATTTAGGTGAATAATGTTTAATCTTAAGATTCTATTTACTGAAGAAAAGAACTGTCTTGTGATATTAATTATTTCGTTCAGTGCCGGATTTAGACATAGCGAGACCCTAAGCTATGGGAAGCTGTAGAGGCCCTATTTGGGATAAAATAAATTTGAGAGGCCCCTTCAGACTGTGAGGCCGTAAGCTGTAGCTTGTTTAGCTTATGCCTAAATCTGGCACTGATTTCATCACTACAATATTCACAAGTGATAAAATAGAATATGGCATCTGTGGATTGCGTACGTTATATCTATTTATGTATGGGTGTTTTTTTTGAGAAATGAAAATTGAGAGACATAATGGAATACTCGGGAGTTCCCTGCGAAAAATTGGGAGATATTACTAGATCAAGAGGTAGGTGTGGAAATACCTCCAAAATCGGGAGTTTTTTTTTTTCCCAGCTTGTGAGTTGACAGGTGTGAACTGTCCGGGCTTGTGAAATTTCAGTCAGGGCTTGTGAGTTCATTTAAGTCACAAGCCCAGGGCCTGTGCCAAAAAAAAAATTTTCTTTGAGCACTGACCACTACAGTACATCAACTGTTACACCAGACATGTATATATTATCAGATCTGTCAATACGCTAACTGTAACCTGCATGTAAAATACACTGTAATTGAATCATAAGAAGGAAGCTTTTCAATGTTTAAATTAATTACTTATGATTTCTGCTTTGCAGATTTATTTGTGGGGGTATTTTTTGAAAAACTAACGCTTAAGTTACGACCGATGAAAACCGTTCTCAATGCCTTTTACACCTCCCCGGTAATGGATATTGTTTCATACACAAGTCGGTTCCTGTTCTAGTCTCTTCGCCCAGAATTCAGTATTATCTCTCAGTGTTTCAGTGTTGGATGTGTATTTTCAAAATATTAGTCCTTAGGTGGTGTGTGTGTGTGTGTGTGTGTTGGGGGTAGGTAATGAATATGTCATTTACATATAATATAATTGAATCTCATCCTTCTTAAATGAATTTATTGCATTGTGGTAAATTTTTAATTTTTACAATGGGCACCATCACTTAATCCTTATCACATTTCTGCACAGCACACAATGTATAAGGATTTATTTTAAAATTACACTGCTTTTTTAAATTCCAAAATATGAAATATGAGCACCTTCTTACTGTTGTACTTTCACGTGCTTTCAGGTCTTAAATACATTGTTAACACAAAATTCAACAGATATAGTCATCAGCATATCTTGGAAGCAGATTCAACTTTTGAATGTGCAACCCAAATCTGGTCTCCTCATGTCTGTCTTGCTCACCGTGTTTCTGTTTGTATTCGAGGAGTGGCTAGTATTGCGTCACGGGACCACGTGATCTTTCGTCTCATCAAAACTCAGAAAAACTTGGCAATTTACGGAATCATGGTATCATCCACGCAATATAATCACTACCTGCTTACGATATTGAATTTATAAACATTACAGTCGAATTAAAATTTGTAGAGAATTACATACATAAAAGGAAAAATTTTATTTCCGGTCTCCTTTAAGCCAATCTGTATTGCCTGGGAGTAAATAAGGTCTTTGTCAATCAAACCAGCAAGTGGGAATTGTTTCCAGGATTTGATTGATTGTGTTAGAGGCTCGTGATATTTGTTGCTTTTTCTGCTGATGTTACAGTAATTACAACCCACCCACCAAGCTGTTGTCAATTCAAGTTGTAGTTCTACAATGTAAGACATATCACATGATATTTTTGTTTTGTTGCTACATCTTACTGCCTAAATAACAACCTTGTGTAGCATGTTCCCAAGTCAATTGACAAGAGAATGAGAGGTAACATTTTCAGGAATATCTCATACTCTTAGCAGACACTCTTTCAAAAATTTAAATCTAATTGACTATACCGACTTTCCTGTCTTTATCCTGAAGAAATCAAAATCTGAGAGTATCAAATGGAAGCATTTTCATATTTTGTTCAGCTGGTTGGAATGCAATGGAAGCTGGGAATGCCAAATTGGATTAAGTTGTATAACGTTTCTTTAACGAATAAAAAATATATTAATATTGAAGAAAATGTTTAGACAGCTTTATTTTGTTCAAGATATTTATCATCCTTTTATCCAATTTCATCATTCTTGGCTTCCATCACATTCCAACCAACTGAAATGTAGCTCAACGGAACTTGAAAACACATCCATTTGCTTGTGTGAGAATTTCATTTTATTTGAAAAAAGACATCAAAGTAAGTGAAGTCCACCTACATCAACATGACTTTAATTTGTGGAAATGCTTCAATATGTGCTGTCAAGTGTGTGAGATATTCTTGAAAATATGGACACTCATTTCGATGTCAGTCAACATCAGAACATGTTACACAAGGCCGTTATTTTGGCAGTAAGACGTAGCACCAAAACACAAATAACATGTGATACATCTGACAATGTAGGATTATTCAAGTTGGTGCAACTGGTTACACACTTTGCTCATAGAGTTAATCCTTTTATCTCTTTTGTGAATTAACTGTTGATTTTTGTCTCAGCATAAACAATTCTATTTCTGGATGTGATAACTGTTTCTTTTTATTTTATTCATTGTTAGATATACAATGTAAATGTATAGAGTTTTCATATTTTACCAAAGCCTGGTCAAAATGGTTGTCACAGTCAATATTACAACTAAGTACTAATCATGTTAACATGTAAGAACCTTAATAACAATGGAAAAACCTCCAATTAAAAAGAGACAATTTTGTACACAAAAGAAAATTACTGAAAGAAGTGATTTAAACATTGGTAAAACAAATTTAGGGTGGTATAAAGGAAAAGGAGTAAATCAGAAATGATTGAATGTGCCAATACATGTACGTGTGATATTGAAATATAAATGTGATTAATGCTTGATGACAAAAGTATATCTTTATAGCTATATAATTTTGTTTTCAGATGTATGCATATAATATTTTAGCAAGAACTGTTAAAAAAGAATAGAATATATGTACAAATACTGTGGTTATTTTTCTTTAAATGGTTCAGAAATTTTACCTTGAAAACTGGTCATTTTGTACAAACCTGTTATGAGAGACCACCTGTCTTGAGAGACTATTTTTTGTTGGCAGAGGGGTGGTCTCTCATAACAGTGATACTGTATTGCACATGAATTTCATGGACTTTATTTTCATACCAATCAGAATCCCATCAACTAATATTTTAAAATGTGGTCATATCAAAACTATGAAACTGCACATACTATACATAAAGTGTGCCAACTATGTGACAAATATATTTTACAAACACAAAATCCTAGTTTCAAATTTGTAAGTAACATTGCAAGTGCACAAGATATGCATGAATTTAATTTCCCTTTACAGCAAATACAAGCATCTACATAACAGTGTTTTGTTCTTTTCTTCATAACTATTTGTAAATTTCTCTTCTAAATGGAAACTGTGCTGCCTTTGGATGTCTTTAACTTACAAGATGTAAAAACAAAATGGAGGTAATTGCAGTCAAATATTTATTCTTGTACACTAACCTTTAAGTTTGCAGTCAAGGGCCCAAGCTTCCTCATCACAGGCAGGGGGAGTTATCAGGATTACCCTATTCCTCTTTACACCAATTGACTGAAACACAGAAGCATTTCACTTACAGTACATAGACACAAAAAAGTCCTGATGTCTAAAAATTCTACACACTTCCACAGAGACTGACATTGTGAAAACTGAAGAATCTTTCAAATTTATAATAAAAATATTGGTTTTATATACATTTATTAGTTATGGATTATATTTTCCAAAGCTGCTGGATTAGTCTTGAAAAGAAGGAAAATTTATAGAAGTAAGACCTTGACAGCGATGATAAAAGATACACAATATTTCTTTTGAATACAGGCCTATGGTGATTAATTTGACTCTTCAAAACTGTACGGTCCACATTTTAAATGTATTCCTAAAATGGATTATAGGATTTAATTGAGACTGGTAAATGTTGAAAATCATTGTATCATGAAAATTGAAAATCTGTCAAAAGTCAATTGACAAACCTGTAAATAATCCACCATGTCTATTAGATTCTGTTTATACTCCTCGAGGGGTACATGTTGCTTTGGATTCAAAGACTTATCAACAGAATCATTGGCTCCCAGGAAAATGGTCATAAAGGCAATGGACTTGGCATCTACTTCTGTAACTAGCTTTGGCAAAATGATCTTATTCCAGCGGGAGTTGTAACCAGAAAATCCTCGATTAAATACATCACATTTCCTGCAGATATAAGGTGATAAAAATATAAAAACCATATATAACTGCTTATGAATCAAGTTCAACTGCAAACTGCACAGACCTAGATCTGGCATAACATAATGCTTGAGCAAATCTGGGTCTCTGCAGTTAAATAGAGTTTGTTAGCAATCAGTGGAACAAACAACACATACCCTGATCTGCTGATGCATTATGTAACGGCAGATCAGGGTCTATGATGCTTGCAGTTGGACTTGACTTATAAGTGAGTATATATAATACCATAATTTAGCAGTATAAAACATGGCCAAGCACATAATTATAGTAGTCTTGTCTCATAAATCCAATTCCAACTGCATGCAATTAAGTCAAATCAACCAGCTGTTGGAAAAATAAGCTTACCCTATATACCATACTTGCTTATATCTATACAAACATCCAACTATAAAGAATGTTAATCATGATTTGTTGTAGCATAAAGTTCTGGCAAATCAGGAACAAAGTAACACTCTTTGTTCTATTTGTGATTTTGAAATTGTAACATAACTTTGATCTGCTGGTATTTATACTATGGGTCTACACTATCCACAGTTGGTAAGTACTATAAATGTAAATGACTACTGCTTCACACTCATCATGTAATAGATAAATATGTCAGTTAAATAAAATTAATAATAATAATAAACTGTAAATTGATGGTCAGCGGTTAGAGACAAAGTTACAAGAGCAAGTGGCCATCAACCAATTTGGTCACCAGCTAGGTGTGAATCGCTGTCTCATCACGTGGCCAGAGAAAAGCTTGTCTGATCAAATAAAAAATAGGGCAAAAAGATGTTCCTGTATATACTTGCTTATAAGTCAAGTCCAACTGCAAAATACGCAGACCCGGATCTGCCTTCGCATAATGTACTGGCAGATTTGGGTTTATGTAGTTTGTTTGGAGTAATCCAGAGAAAAAAAATTAAACAGACCCTGATCTACAAGTGCATTATGAAATCACATATCATGGGCTATGTTGTTTGCATTTGGATTCAACTTATAAACAAGCATACAAAGTGTTGGGGGGAAAAGAATGAATTTACTACATAACTCAATTCTGTCATCCAATACTTATGAAATTTTCACAATAAACTTAGGAATCTTGTTTCAATCACTGGGTGATATTTTCTGCAACTAAAAATACTGGCTTTAGAAAAATAAGAAAACACAGGAATAAGCAGAAAATTCTGTTTTACTGAGTGTACAATTAAATGACAGAAAAATACTACACATGTTAATTGAGTGAAGGCAATGATTTTGGTATTTTCATGACATTTTAAAGGAAATGGCAAGCGAAAAAGAAGTACAATTCTGATGAAAAATGAAATTATTTCTTAACTACGGATATTGTGGATTGAGGTCTGTATGTTTACAAGTCAATATGCACTTGCTCAAATGGAGAGATCTGAAGTTTGTAACTCACTTTGGCTTGTTAGGATTTCTTTCTTTCTATTCCTTCTGTTAGAAATAGTTCACATTGGCATCTGCCACTGACAGAAATGATTTACTGAGATTCATTTACATCAACCATTTTATTTTTCAAATCAATAATTATGAGGGCAACCAGATTAACCTAATAATTACAAATTAAATCAATTGGTATGAATGACTCACAATGAAGTTCTCGTGTCAAAGGCAGATATACAGTAGTATTGATTACACTAGTTGGATCTGCTAAACTAATATTAAATTACAGCCAGGTGAAAGTGTGGGTAATTGATTTCCAATCATGTAAAATTACAATACATCGTGGGTCAATTGTTAATATACTAATATGTATCCAAAAATAAATGAAGCTTTGTCTCAACACATAGTCAAATTAACAACTGTCCAGTACCTGACCTTTCATGAGCAATTTCTTAAAAATACATCAATATGTTTGTAGGTAGAAAAATCCATTACCTGGTTGCCCAGGACAACTCAAAATTACAACTGGGCAACCTACTCCAAGTGAGAGGCATGCTGGACAAGACATTTTATGGATTTGAAATAAGTGTGTTTGCCAGTATGAAAAATCAATAAAATGAGCTGTCTACATACAATGGAAACTGAAAAGGGGAACTTTGGCATTCAATTTCACAAAATCTGCAATAAATCCAATTATAAAATGTTTGAATAATTGATTATTGTTTTAACTGCAATTACCATAAATGTTTTTAATCGGAACCAGATATCTTTGCTGGTCAACCATATGTTTCAGTGTGACTATCTTAAAAGCAAATATATTTTTTGAAAACTGTTATATCCCCATGGTTTCATGTGGACAAAATGTGAAGTTATAATGTTTCTTTTCTTCACTTTATTCATGCTTTTGCATGAATAAAGTGAAGAAAAAAAACACCATAACAAAGCATTAGTCATTGGACTAGCAAAAACACAGAACATATTCTTTCTTTTATATTGTTGTGTGCATTTCTTAGTATAATAAAATAATGATCTTGTGCTTTCTTTCACCTTTATTGATGCTTGATCACTTCAGATTATGTCAAAATGCAATGCTCAAGTAAATTTCAACAGCCAATAAACTGTCTTGTTTTAATACTCTTTTCTCAAGATAATTATTTTTAGGTAATTAAGACAACTTTGTTTGCTCCTGAAATTTATTTCATCTTTCAGAACATGCAAACAAACAAAAATATAAGATTTACTTTGGTTAGATTTAATACTTTATTAGTCAAATTTCCAGATAAAAGAAGTCAGTACTGCAGCCACACAATGATTTTGTTTGAAAATGTACATGTATTTCCTCATATGTTCACTATGAATGAATAAAACTCATGTAAAATCACAACCCATTCTTATCATTCCATTTGAGCTCAACAGCAAAATTTCAAAAATTGACATTGTAATTTGTTATTCTTAAAAAAAACCCCCAAGTCTTTAGCATAACTCTGTTGACCACAGTAAGACCATGATAAATTCTTCATGGCGTACTACTGTTGAGTACATTTTGTACAGGGACAGGCTTCTCCACAGAAATATAGCATTATGTAAGTGAGTGATCTAGACTGGCCATCAATCTTACACAATCATAATCTGCCAAATAAAAGGATTGGATGGGAAAGGTTGCCCAAGTCAACTGTCTCTGGATTAGGAGAGATGACTGTCTAAAATTGACTGAAATGAAAATGATGGCTCAGTGATACATATAATTATTGTGGTGATGTCAGGTGTTGATTTATTTAAAGGAAATTAATATGACATTAACACTAATTAACACTAATTAAAGATAGATGTTGAGAAAATTCTCTGGCTTAAAGCAGGAATCAAATTAATGTTACACTTTAACAGAACCCTAATATCAGGTTGATTGGTTGGTTGGTTTTTAATAGCACTTTGAGAAAATTGTTCATAAAATCATTCCAAAGAAATGGAAGCTAATTGCCTTTCCATGGACCCACTAAGGCATTCTACTTAGGCTGGCTTTAGTAGGTATCAAACCTGTAATCCTCGGATTATGAATCTGATGCCAAACCAACTTAGCTTCTGCACCTCGTCTGTATCAGGAAGCCCACCATGATTGATTTTAATTACTAACTGTATATCACAATACCTGATGCCAAACCAATTTAGCTTCTGCACCTTGTCTGTATCAGGAAGCCCATGATTGATTTTAATTACTAACTGTATGTCACAATATCTGCACTAACAGCCTTAATACTAATAATCCAGAATAAAAAAGTATTAGAGAAACAATTAAAAGACAACATACAATAAAACCTGCCTATGTGGACACCTCCATTGCCCATATAAAGTTAACCTGCCCATTATTTAAAATATAAATTGCACGTTCTTCTCTTTTTCCTTGGTACTTCATGTTATTGATTTTGGAATCAGTTGTTGTTGTTGTTGTTGTGGGGCTTAACGCCATTTTTCAGCACACGATAGGCTACACATGGTGGCCAGTATTAATGGTGGAGGAAGAAACCGGGAAATCCTCGGAAAGAACCACAAGAAGCTACTGGCAAGCTTTCTCACATATCCACATTTGCCGAATCCTAGACTCGAACCCACATAGACAGTGGTGAGATGGCAGTGATCCGTAACGGAGAGCACTTTAGACCACTCGGCCACTCCAGGCCCCGATTTTGGAATCAGCATGATACAGGTACCTATGACAGACTAGTACCATAACAATTATGGCTGGCCTTAAATTATTCTATAACATGTTTGACTGTGTGTGTAATAGTATTTTTGATACATAGTATTGTTGATATATAGTATTGTTGATATATAGTACCAGTATTGTTGATATTTAGTATTATCTTCATCAGCACATCATAAGCAAAATAAAAAAATGAAAATATGCTGTTAAAACATTGCTCATTGCATAATGCACTGGCAGATCTGGGTCTGTGTAGTTTGATAGGAGTAATCAGTAGAACAAACAACACAGACCCTGATCTACAGGAACATTAAGCTAGAGTAGATCAGGATCTTTGTTGTTTGCACTTTGCCTTTACTTGTAAGCAAGTAACTATGGTAAAACATGATAAAAGCTATTCATTGCAAAATCTACAGCATGCAGAAGCTGACTGATAGCAGCATAGAAAACCTGTACAATATCAAGCTGGGCTTACTCTGGGTTTTATGTATGTCAGATTTATAGTGCTGCCATCTGGACAACATGTGGTCTTTGCCTAAATAAAGAATTAGCATACAAAAATAATCATTAACAAACTATTACTGTATTTGCACAAAATAAACCAAGTCCATCTTCAAACTGCACAGACCCACATGATGAGCTGGCAGATGTGGGTCTACACAGCTTGTTAGTAGTGATCAGCATAGCAAACAACAGAGAAACAGATCTGTCTGCAAATTGTGCAATAGCAGATATGGATTTATGTTGTTTGCAGCTGGAGTTGATTTAACATTATATATGGTATATCAATGGAAGGATGAACACTAACACTCAGCTGATGTAGCTGCAAATCATTTTATCTAATCGGCATGTGCCTACACTACCAAAAAATCAGAGATTTTATCCAGTTGATATCTGTGATTCTCTAAAGAATGAAACACGACTAGTGCCAATGCAAATTGTATTTGCTAATGATGATTAAAAGTTGAAGGATTATTTGTTTCAAAGTTATCAATGTAGTTATCAGAAGCTGAAAGTTATTAGGAACACAAGTATTGTTCATTATTCACTGCTTGATAAATACTCACATAAAGTGTTGACCCTAACAATATTAAAACTTGACAACTGATATATAATTTCATATACAGTACATGTAGCATGAAACTGGCTTAAATAATACATAGTCCATGAGACAGTAAGTTACTGTAGAATTTAACAGAATAACCATGCACTATTAACAATGACAGGAATATGTTACTGTACCTTTGTAAGTAATCTGTCACCTTTGCTCCCCAACAGCCATCTGCATTGAAACTAAACTGAAAATAAAATGAAAATTTATTCAGTCTGACAAAAGTATTCCATCAAAAGTTACGTTTAATTACTGACATGTTCAATGACACATTTTTGACAAGCCAATTAAATATGCATGTGCTGTCAAATCACTTTTGTGATAAGTTAAAGTGTCCATTCTTATATTAATGCCATAAGCATCTGGTCTGGGTAAAACTTGTGCCTTGTAAAAGTAACTTAATTATAAATTAGTTCTTGTTAAAAATTAACAATCATTAAGACTGTACTGACTGAGATACACAACTATATCTATCTATGTATGTCAATTTTATTATTCACTTGTTTAAACTACATTAAATGTATCGTCATTCATGAAAATCAACTCCAGCAAACTTCCAAATGTGGAAAAATTTGTTTAAAGTAACGCCTTGCGTAACTCACATGATGTAGGATAGTATAATAAACAAAAACTGAACTGCAAAGAAAAGACATTACTTCATCTGCTAATGAAAGCTGCCTTACTTGTTTATTTATCATTTACCTCCAGTCATGTATTCAGCAAATATTGTAAACGATGCCAATTATTCAATAAATAACCTCCAGAGCATACTGTGTCTACCACCACATAAAACAAGATCCTTATATTCTTGCAACAAATAAAGTAATTGATGTATTGGGGCCGAAATTGATGTATGGGGGCCCAAACAGTTTAAGAAATGAATACATTGTCACTAACAACACACCAAATCACCATCATGCGGGCACCTGAAAACATGCTCTCCCCTCAATACTTCAATTTCTGAGAGGTGTAACGAACCTGCCATATGTTACCTAACCTCTCTGGATTGACAACTTTCAATTCTTCCAGACTTCTGCTCTCATGCCAACTGTATTTGTCACTTTTCTACCAACATTTTTATTTTAAAATTTTGGTTTTCATTTGCAAAATTGCATCCTCTTCATTTCAGTATATGGCTGATGGAATTACTTGTCAAACTTGTATAGAGACATTCTATTAAATGAACTGATTCTGAACTTTGTTCAGGTATAATCATTTTATGAGAACATTGCTCATCCAACTTGTTTCAGCTCTTTTCTTCCTCTTAATTATAAAATTTAACTGCCTATTATTCTTTCACTATTTGTTTTTAAAGTAATAATTAATATGAATTACTAGGATAATTTCATAAAAAATGATGGCACCAATCCAGGAAGACACTGAGGTTTCTATATAATGACCCTTTTTGTCTACCATATTTCTCCTAATGAACGTCAAGTAACCAAGGTTAGTCATGTGACTTGACTTGCATCATTGTAAACCACCATCAACTTTATGACATCATTCAGCCAATTTGGTTGTGATTCAGCTTTCGCTATTAGAGGTAGTGGACTCTGGATCTGGATTCCACAGAGAAGGTAAATCTTTGTGAAATATTGTCTATTGATTCATTATTTTGAATGTTAATTTCCAAAAAATTTGTACATTATTGAAAGACTCTGTTACTTGTGAAGATGAATCATTTCCAAATCACTACCACTTTAAACAATTGGCAGAAGGGGCAAAAATGATTTATTTAGAAAAGAAATAGTCAATACTGTGAGATTATGAGAAATGAGTATATCTTGAACCTTTACAAATTACTCTATTCTGGCATGGGATTGCCATATGCTATCAATAATTTCTTGTAATCGGTGAAAATCAAATAGCACACTTCGAAAAGTAATTGCATAAAATTCATGTTGTAAACTCTGATAAGGGCCTTAACCCAAGACTTTAACACCGAATTAACTCCCTTCCTGCACATTATAATCAAATGTAGCAAAGATAGAAGCAATATTGGGGGGGGGGTAATTTAGCAAGAACCTTATATCTTAAGCAGCTGTTCTGACCCTCCTCGCAGTTTATATTTTGTGCTGTTTCTGTGTTCAAATAGTTCTCTTAAAATTATTTCCTACCAGTGATTTTACCAATCTTCCATCGTTTACATGTACCACAGGAGTCTGACGTTTTATCAATAAAGTACGATTAAATATCTGACAACACGAAATCACCTTATCGGTACTGTTAATTTATGGTACCGATCAGGTGATTCGTGTTGTCAGATTTCATCGTACTTTACTGATAAAACATCAGACTCCTTAGACCAACAAGTAGGTCTCAGCATTTTTTTTTTTTTTTTTTTCTGACAGAAAAAAAGAAAGAAAAGCGGAGACCTACTTGTTGGCCTACAGATTCCTGTGCGTGTACTATGATCTTGTTAACAGAGGACACTGAATTCATTAAAATGTACTAAGTTAGAATTAGTTATATATTAGTGCCTCACACGCAGACAATTATACCTCATTACCTGTGTCAAAGAATCTCCAAAAAGAATTGCCTTTGGCCAATTGCTGACCGGCGACATGACCGACTTCTCCGCCATGTCAATAATCGCTCGCACCTGACTGATCCAATTTGGCATGTGCCGTCTTACCGGCTGACGACTTGTCAGTGCTTCCAACATTTTAATGCACTTAGATATGATCCGCTGATGTTCATTGGTTTCTACACAGTCTTTTATTATTAATCAGTAGCTTTCAATAATTTGTCTTTCAATGTAGCTGCAGGATATCTGCTGAATATTGTCCAATAAAATTGCAGAGAAGCTTTGTGTGCTGACGAGGTAAACTTATCAGTTAACAATGTACCGAGCTGCTCGACTACGATCTTGGAGTGAACGATGGGGGTTTTTGTTGAAAGCGAAGAATAAAATTGGAGTTAAATGTTACAGAACTTCTTCAGCGTTAAATTCATCCGCAGGAGAACAAGTGACAAATGGTGACATCCTCTATACACAAGAACATTTGCAGTTGAGACAGTCTTTGAGAAAGGTCAGCATCCAGAACGACGTCCAAGACGAGATTCTCCACAGGGACTCGTTGCAAAGAAAATTAGGAGTATCCGTCAGTAAATAGGGGGAGGGGGTCCAACCTGTAATAATGTATTCCCCATGATTCGACCTATCAGTTCCTATATTTTCCTGCACCCCGTCAGGGAGACTTTTAAGCAGCTTGCAAGTCAGGAGTTTGTTAAGAAAAAATATACAAGAGGAAATTTGTGATATTATTTGAAGAGAATGAGAATTTTAAAGTTTTAAAATGTTACATGCCCATAGTTAGGAATATGTTTACAACAACACGGTGGATAGTTCGAGTTTACTCCAATAGCGCTTGTAGTTAGGTTGCACTCTGGTTTCCAACCCTAACACAACTGTTCAAGAATCTACCAGGTAGATAGCATTGGAATTATAATGTTGTTTAACGAACATCAACAATTTATGATATTCATTTTGAACTAAAAGTCTGACTTATTCAGACCATATTGTGGGCTGATGCAGACCATGTGAAATATTAAGTTTCGTCTTAGACTTAAACATAGGTGTCAACCCCTTGAGATGAAAACCTGTACACCAGACCAATAAAAACCTTACAAAGACCAAAAAAACCTTACATGAAAAAATGTATTCATACATTATATAAGATCAACAGTTTTAAAACAACAAATGCTATACACAAAGTATTTTTACACATATTTACATAATTATTTACATTTCTGAAACTTTATTTCATTCTTTTTACTTATAACATTATCATCTTCCTGCTTTGGATGAGCAAAGAAGCTTTTGATGGATGCTCCCTTCATTTCAAAATTTCTTTCATGCAGTTTTGTCCTGAAGTGTTCCTCCAGATCATATATGCAAGATGCCACCACTTTAATGTCTTTACTGCATATTTTACAAAAAGCATGGGAAGATCCTAACTACAATGCCAGGGAAGACTTTAATCCAATCAATCTGAAACTTGCCATGACCTTTGTCAGTGTCTTCAAGCTTGCATTTCTTTGAGTTAGGCTCAGCCATTTGATGGATGGAATATTTCAACTAGGTGAAAGAAAAAAAATTGAAAAATTTAGATTTGGTATGTGATATAGGAAGATCTCCCGATTACAAATGTGTTATGAATTTATATTTTTCCCCATAAACCCCAAGATATTACACCAGGAGCTATCCAAAAATAGAAATATAGAAATAAAAAAATTCACAAAGTAGCAGTCCAGAAGTTTATACCTCGTAAGCTGTTGATCGTTTCTATTAAAAATGCGTATCTGTTGTTTGAAATGTTATGAATTTGTTATATGGTGTGCCGATTATGGTCACAAACTTGATATAAATTGGCAGTGTTACATATTTTAGAGCCACAAGAACGATGTCACTCTGTATCTGTACTACTTCGTCATTATGGCAATGCATCTTTCTGTTTGCATTACGTATCTGACAAGCTTAATTCAAAACCATGACAGCATGATAAAATGCCGATGCTAAACTCAGCAGACTATTTATTTTTACTTAGTATATTATTAAAAATTTTAATAAATCTACTTTATCTCCACACAGAAAAGTCAGACGAATTAAGGTTACACCACAGGAGTCTGACGTTTTATCAGTAAAGTACTACAAAATTTCTGACAACAAGAAATCACTTTCTCGGTGTTCGTTTATAATACCGATAAGGTGATTTCATGTTGTCAGAAATTTTGTCGTACTTTATTGATAAAACGTCAGACTCCTGTGGTTATACCAACATGACTGCCACACCATGCAAAGTATGAAAATGAAAATTGATGTAAACTTTATGCATTTGATAGTAATAAGTATAAATAATAAAATAATAATGTATAAAATAAGAAAACGTACTTACTACACAGGTAGTTAGTCAATATTAGAAATCCGAGTGAGCGTCAAATTTTAGAGTAATAAATGACAAGATCTTCACACACAGGAGTTGAACCTAGACCAACAAGTAGGTCTCCACTTCTTTTTTTCCGCTGTCAGAAGAAAAAACAAACCGGAGACCTACTTGTTGGTCTAGAGTTGAACCATGAATGAAACTCGTTTCATTATCTAATGAAAACTGCAGTTTTGATTATGATTTGATTGGTTGTTTTGGGCCACCTTGTTCTTGTTGAATTCTCGTTCTAAAAAAAAGAGTCCCAGATGCACACAAAATGAAAAACAAAAAAATTATTTTAAAAAAATTTAAAAATTTTGTACAAAAAACCATATATATATATATATATGTAAGTTGATGTAAAATTTACCCTGTATATTGTACTGTTTACTAATAGTGCTGAATAAGGCATATATTAATAGTGAAAATCAGTTCCTGTCAAATTTATGATTTAATTCAATATGACATAGTACTTTTGTATTCTGCAAAACTTGTGGACCTCATATTAACTATAATAAAGAATATAATAATGTAATAAAAATGATGTTGTTACATGTTACTAATCTTTGTTTGTTCATTTTTTCCTAGAATTCATAATGTATTATTTAATTTTATGCAGATTAATAACGCTTGATGCTACTATAATTAATCATATTGTCACTGTCTGTTTAATACTGTGTTGGATTAGTATGCCCTTAATTAATTTAATTTCAAACAATAGTAGTGAGATCATCTGATCATCAATTTGCAAAACCTGTTTACCTAATGCTACTATAATGAAAGCTCTTTTAATGTCATTTTCCAGTTTACTGAATTTAATACCATTCAAGAACACAAAATATAATGCTGACTTTAAATACATAGAAGTGTGATATTATATATGTGTAAGAATAATACAATATTTGGAAACCATGGATATAGTATGTGCATTAAACGAAATATTTACATTAATTAGTATTTGTTAAATTTTTAAAAGCCATGAATGAAAATAAAATCAATTGGTTTACTGGTTCTAGACCTTGCTTACAAGATAAAAATTCAACAATAATAGTAAAGTACATTTTAATACATGTATTATGTTACTGATCAATAACTCTTTTACACAATGTTTATTTGGTAATATTATGCATAGAAAATATCATTTGCATGAGAAATTAAACATTGGCATGGGTCAGTTTATATACATTACTGTTTGACAGTGTCGAAGATGACCATCCTGGCCTGATTTATGAAAAGTTTCTTGATTGTAAACATCAGAAAGTTATTTTACTTATCAAAGAAATCTAAAGATGATGACTTTTTTGTGAGTACAGCTGGCGATTTACAAAGAACTATCATATGTAAATTTAGCTGCTGAAAATCAACCTTTTACATTCTCTTACTACATTCACAAAAACAGTAAAAGATACTAAAATAAATCATATTTTTCATATAATATTTAACATGGTTTGATTCAGCATGACATTTGATTGAATCAGCCTGTAATGTGTCCCGAATCGGCCAGCATTCCTATTTCCATAAATATATTTGTCAGCTGAGAGAGTGAATTTTGATGCCCCCATTTAATGGTGGAATGGAACATGTTGTTTTGTTGCTGTGTGTCCATAAGTACATGCATCCATCCTGAATCAGTTTTAGAGCAGTATGACAAAATCTATTTAACTTCAAGCCATGAAAATTTATGCACTTTAGTATGGTCATAATTTGATGATTTGATTTTCATGCCAATTGTTCAGTTTGAATTTTAATATTTTTTTTTTTAATTTTGACTTTGTTGACAACAGCCTTGTTAGCCCAATTGAGCAAGACAACGTGAGATAGATAAATTAAATTTTGTATGCATATTTTTATATTTATGTTTAAATGATTAGATTTTCAGGTATATTCATAAATTTTTTCATGTTTAAAAATATACATATTTGGGAACTGTTTGGGTATATTGTTTTATAGACAGTCCACTTGAGGTAGACAAATGAGATTTTTTAGGCACCTTAGCATTTATATGTAGATGACGTGATAGGTTTTTGATGCCATTATTTCAAAATTTCTACATTTCTGAAATTTTTTTTATACTTAGATTGCTCTGATCTGCAGTGGGGTAGTTCATCCAGTGCCAGATTACCCATTAAGCACACTAAGCACTTGCTAAGGGCACCAGTCCAACAGGGGCTCCAGAAAAATTCAAATTAATTGTTGATGATAAACTTTGAATGAATTATATATGACCATTTCAATCAGCATGTATGAGTATTTTGATTTGGAATGATTGCAACGCTGGTATTTTCCCACCTTTTAGCTTTTAATATTTTTTTTTTTCTCTTAGTTTCACATTTTGTAGGAAGGGTGGTGGGGCACCATAATAATTTCAGTGCTTAGGGCCCTGGAAGGCCTTAATCTGGCACAGCACAGGTCTTGTTATATAATTTTTTCCCAGTTTCTGCATAACAGAAGAAGGGTAGCAATTTAAGTAAAATTATATGACTTTTGAACTGATTTCATTAATAGTTTAGAATAAAAGCAGAAAATATAATGATGGTATTTATTGTGTAATACTTTTAGTTCTTATACTTACAGATTTGTTCATGTGTAAATTGATTCTTACTTGATTGATTTGAAGAATTATTGTAAAAATGTGATAAAAAATAATATAATTAGTTGATTTTTCCTTACTTTCAGACATTTGTGTCTAATGTTATTATAACAAAATTAACAGTGGTGTCCATTTTTACCAAATTCAAATGAAAATAAATTTCTTGCCAGCACAAAATGTTCAAATCTGATTAGATAAATCTGAATGTGTGCAGACCAGATGATTTTAAAACTAGGGTAATTTCCATTGCTCAACATGGTAGAACCCTGTGCTTCATGCTTCATGTCCATCCCTGACCTTGACCTAAAGGTCATAATCAGATAATGCAAAATCTGTTAAATATTTTATGTGTCTTTGTGCTCTGACTGTATTATGAAGTTTGGTCATGAAACAACAAAATATATCATTGCGACTGTAATATTTTTTTTAAATTTAACCTTTGATCTGCCACCAGGAATTCCAGGAGAGGGACCCAAAAAACTACATTCTTTTCACAGAGGGTTATCACACTGGTAACATATGTAGCAGATTTGGTGAATTTCATCCATCATTGTAGTAGGAGGCATAGTTACAAACATACTGTAGATGGATGGATGGACATGATTTATTCTGTGATACATGATTTTTAAAGCATTGTGCTGAAAAATTTACCAAATGTGTGAAAATTGTACATTATATTTGCATGCCCTGTCTTGTTTCCTTTGTTAAATCTCCCCTATAATTTAGAAAATTACCTCTTTTATTCAATTGGTGGTGGAGTAGTCCCCTAAATTTTCAGTTCTTGAGGTTTCACAGTATCCCCCCAACTAAAGTCTAGTGATAATAATTGGTAGTTTGTATTATTTGGATGTGGAAAACCATGACTGAAATCAAACTTTTCTTGAATACACTTTTAAATCAAATAGTTGGGATTGAAAGAAGAACAATGTCCCATGATGATTTAATGTTCACTTAATTATATATCATCTGCATTTCTTTTTTACATTAGCCATCTTAGTTTATCCTAATTAGGTAAATTATTCACTTCTAATTGCTTTGACATACAATTTACATTTTACAAGAATGGTACAGATGTGTCTCAATTCTGTACTAAACCTATATCAAAATCAAAGCAAGAAATACAAGAAGGAATTGAGAGTAACTTCTGGTAATTGAATATTGTGCTCAGAATATTCATTTAATTAGTTCCTTGTTTGATACATTAAAGTCTGTGGGGAATAGTAGTCACACCTTCATGTTTTTCTTTTGGTATATTAGTTTCAAAAATATCTCACGTCTTCTTTTCAAATGAAGGTTTTTTATTTCTGTCAACAGGCATGATGACAGGAGAAAAAATGATGTGATTTAAAGGTTGATTGTGATTTTGAATGTTTACTATCTGATTAAAATGTGGGTCCTTCATCAGGTTTGAGGAAATCTATACCTTGTATTTGGAGAAGAAAAATACTCATTGGTACACAAAATAAAAGTTCTTAAATCCATCTTTTATTTTTAATAACTCGGGCACACCCCAACACTATAAAAAGTAGCATATGCAAGCAAGTTTAGTAAAATTTCACTTTGAGGAGAAATGTGAGACTTTGATTGAAACTGGCACCATTTTACTCCACCTCTGAAACCATAGCAAGTCACTTTATGTGTCTCAAAAAGTTGCCTAGACATTGTGTATGTTTCTACCTGTGTAAAAGTGGGTACCAAAAAAGGAGATGATCAAAATTTCCTTGTACAGACGCTAGACAGGCTGTCTTTTTATAGTTTTGCCTCATGCACAACCCAGGAGTTGCATGACTGCAGTGGGACAAAGATAAAATTGGGTGACTTTATGTTTAACAAAAACAAACAAGAAGGTCATATTGATTTGAGTTTGTGATACCACCATTGTTTTCTAAAGGTAATACTTCATTTATTTTAGGCACTGATTTCCTGTGAAACCAATTGAAACTTCTCCCAACTATTCCATATCGTTGGATGATTTACAGTGATTCCTTACCACTTTGATCATGTTTTTGCCATGTACAGGGCATTTACTGTATTGAGCAATAAAAAAAGATTTACTTATAGTCTAGTAACTTATTGAATCTGATCCTCAGTAGCAGGTGTACTTAAGTGTAGTAACTGAGTGAATCTGATCATTATTTGCAGGTGTACTTAAATGTAGTAACTGAGTGAATCTGATCATTATTTGCAAGTGTACTTAGGTGTAGTAACTGAGTGAATCTGATCATTATTTGCAGGTGTACTTAGGTGTAGTAACTGAGTGAATCTGATCATTATTTGCAGGTGTACTTAGGTGTAGTAACTGAGTGAATCTGATCATTATTCACAGGTGGTCTTGAGATGCAGCTTCTAGTACAATAAATAATGTTTTATTTTTTACCAATATATCAACAGATCATAGATCAAGAAATTAACCCTCATGTTGATGAATGGGAGGCCAAGGGACAGTTTCCAGCACACAAAGTCTTCAAAACTCTGGGATCAGCAGGATTCTTGGGTGTCAATAAACCAACTGGTAAGTATAGTACATAAGACTAGGAAATTTGTAATAATTGAGTCTGTTTGTATATATGAAAAACACTGTAGGACATGGTCTTGGTTTTGATAAACTTAAAATTTAATGAAGTTTTTAATAAGAATAATATTGATGTAAAACTCATCTGGATGTGCATTTTGTTTTTTTTTTTTAAAATATGGATGCAAAAGGATTCAGTATATAGATATATTCAGTAAATATTTGAATTAATTGTGAAGCATGGCTTTGATATGTGTTTGCATGTTCCATAATGTATTTAGAGCTATAGTGTTGGTGGCACTTTCATACCATATTTCTCCAATATTAAGCATAGAGCCCTCATCATTCCCGTCTTGTAAGAGACAGAAAATAGAGGGAGGGGAGCCTTGGGATTTTTTTTCAAGTCATTTTTTTTCTATTACAGCAAGGTAATTTATTTTTCTCTAATAATGTGATGGATATAATGAGAATTTTTTATTATCAACAAAGCATTATTTTTTTTATCATGCTAATTGAGAGTTGGAATTTAAAGAAATAGATAGCACAGTCCCCATCTTCCCTGTGAGAATGAAATAGTCAGTCCTTAATCTTTGGTTGTTTTTTTTTTAATAAAAAGAATGTGTGCTTGTTATGAGACAAATCCCTTTGAGAAAGGAAAGTTAGCTGGGTAAAGTCTAAACTTCTCCAGTTAGAATGGTATTGTGAATAAACTTGGCAATGCTATGAAAAAGTGTATGCAAAAATATTTCCTATTGGAGAAAATATTTTATGTACAATCTATACTGTTGAGTCAAATTGCAAACAGTGACGATCCTTATCTGCCATCACATAATTCTCTTGCAGATCAGGGTCTGTATTGTTTGCTCTACTGATTACTTCTAACAAGCTTCACAGATCTAGATCTGTCAGCAGATTATGTGATGGCAGATCTGGGTCTGGTTAGTTTGCAGTCAGATTTGTCTTATAAGTGAGTATATATGGTACATCAGTATCGTATACAGTACTACATTTAAACTAATTATCTTATAAGTGAGTATATACGGTACATCAGTATCATACAGTACTACATTTAAACTAATTATCTTATAAGTGAGTACATACGGTACATCAGTATCATATACAGTTCTACATTTAAACTAGTTATCTTATAAGTGAGTATATATGGTACATCAGTATCATATACAATACTATATTTAAACTAATTATCTTATTATCTCATCATTATTCTTTACAGAATATGGAGGGCTCGGGTTGGATTTTAGCTACAGTATGGCTGTAGCAGAGGAACTGGGGCATATTAATTGTGGAGGAGTTCCCATGGCAATAGGTGTACAGACAGACATGGCTACACCTGCTCTGGCAACGTAAGCATAACATAAAAATGAAGAGCACTAAGAACCTTAGTCTTTTTGTATTCTTTATTTCTTTTTTTACCCAGTGTAACTCAGGTAAATGCATTATCATTTAGTATAGTCTTAATTGATAGTACTATATAATTCGACTTAATGATTATACAGATTTTCCAGTAGCGTTGTTTTGTCTATTTATTCCTACTGTCTTGGTCAGACTCCTTATTTTCCCCTTATTTATCCAAAGAATATACACAATCGTGATAAGAAAGATATAAATTTTCCAGACAAAATACTTGGGAAAATTGTTAATTTTAATTAGTACATCAATTATCTGGACAAAGAGTGAGTATATTTTTGTGTCTGGATATTTGGGTTAACGATGGTAACTTTAATGTTCAACCAATCAACTTTTTTACAAGTTTGTAATTTGTGAACAAACTCCTTTGATTAAACAGTGCATGAATCAATTATTCTTAAAGGCACAAATCCAAACTCCATTCATTTCCAAAGAAATGGATTCAGAAATTAATTTTTTGGAATTCTAGCCTGTCCCAATATTAAAAGCATGAAAGTATGTGAAATATTTTATGTAAACTCACAAATGTGCACTTGAAATTTTAAAAATAATTTTTCACAGTAGAGGCTTCTTCACAACATTTATCAGTTGTGACATGTTTCTGCCAGCAGCATACACTCATATTGACCATCGCTTAATATGCCAGTAAATTTCTATGCTGTTCATTCTAGTTATAATTCCAAACTTACCGTGTAGACCTTGTTCTTCTGGTAAATGATGGGCTGGCAGATCTTAGTGCATGTTTTACACAGGTTAGTACAGGTAGAATACAGGGATAAATGCAGCATCTAAACATGTGTGTCCCAGGCTCTGGAGTTTTGATTAACAAGATTTTGGGAAAGCTGATGCCAAAGTTTTGAGTTTTTTTCTTACTGATAGACTTGAAAATTTTCTGAATTTAAGCCATTATTGTAATAGAATTCAATAATTCTATTACAATAATGGCTTAAATTCAGAAAATTTTCAATAATAACTCTATTCACAATCACATTAATCAGTAATCTCAAAATATAGATAGTTCTCATATGAAGTATGAAAGTATATTTTATATACTCAAAAACTGAACACATCCAGATCTGATTGCACATGACGCACCACCAGATATGGGTCATTGCAAATTGTTCTACTGATTGCTCCTAACAGGCTTAATAGACCCTGATCTGCTAGCACCTTATGTAGTGGCAGATCTGGGTCTGTGCAGTTTGCAATTGGACTCGCCTTAAAAGCATGTATACATGATAAATGTGAAAAAACAGGATGTATATTTCCTTATTTTTAATATTCAGTTTTGGCAGTGATAAAATGAAGAGAACCTTTTTGGTGCCAACAATAGCAGGAGATATGGTGGCATGCCTTGGTGTCAGTGAGGTGGGGTCAGGATCAGATGTGGCAAGTAAGTTCAGTTCTTGTTTGATTTTTTTTGTTTTTGTCAAAACTGATTGTCTCCCCTGCAACACATGGCAGAAAGGATTAACATTAAGGATTAAAAGATTAATGTAGCAGAAGATTCAGATATTAAAACAATGACAGAATAAGATACAGTGACACAAGAAAAGATACATTGACAAAATAAAGAATACAATGACACAATAAAAGATACAATGACAACATTAAAGATACATTGACAAAAAAAAGATATGATCAGATAATGACAACAAAAGTTACAATGAACAATAAAAGGTACAATTATGACAAAAGAGTGATACCATTCTTATTATACTTAAATGCACAGATATCTATCAGGTATGACAGTATATTATTATGGATATTTCTGTTTATATTATAGATGTTTTGTCATGTTGATCATATGCTTTGTCAGTCTGTTTTGGTGTCTTAGTTTCTGTTTCCACTGAGGATCTTGAGTACTGGTAATTTATGCAAGGCATAACAGAGTGTCATCCTACTTAACATTTTCATTCAGAATTTGTTCCTATATTTTTCTATAAATAGCTACTTTTATTGTCCACAGCAGTGGATTTTCATGAGATTTTATGTGCTACATACATAATCCCAGTCAACTTCCCATAACTAGTACATATCCATGACACATATTTGTTGTGCTTGGGATGGATTTTCCAATCCTACCCACATACATGAGGCAGTTTCTGTAAATCTAGGCAGCTTTGAATTGTCATCTAGGTGGATCAACACATCCAGAAAGCTTCATGATAATTGCAAAGAAAAATGTTATGTTTATTCTTTTAATATTTTTTTTCCTTTTTTTAGATATCCAGACGAAAGCTGTGAGAAAAGGAGATGACTATGTGATAAATGGTGGCAAAATGTGGATTACAAGTGGCAGTCAGGCTGACTGGATGTGCCTACTTGCCAACACATCAGATAGATCACTCCATCAAAACAAGTCCCTCTTCTGTCTTCCCATGGATGCCAAAGGTTTACCATCATAATGTTATATCATTAGGAGGCACAGTGAAAACAAACCTGTTATGTACATGTGCTATCCTGGGTTCAGTCTGGGTTAGTGGTCACTTGTCGAAGGTTGGTGTTTTTGCTAGGGTTTTCTGGTTTTCTCTACCACAAAGACAGACCACTCAACCAAACCAAGTCTCTGCCTGCAATTGGATATCAATGATTTGCAGCTGGAATATTTTAATTTCAATGTGAAATTGACTCTTTTGTGAGTTGAAAAATCATTGCCAAGCAAGAGTGAAATTTAAAGCTACAGCTCTTTAGAAATGCTAAAATAACATTGGACCTGTAGACTGAATTCTGCCCTGGTCAGGTATTTCTTTTTAAAGAGCTAGCTGGAGCTGTACATGGAATTTTGCACTGGTTGGGTGTTTCTTATTAAAGAGCTAGCTGGAGCTGTACATTGAATTTTGTACTGGTTGGGTGTTTTAAAGAGCTAGCTGGAGCTGTGCATTGAATTTTGCACTGGTTGGGTGTTTCTTACTAAAGCAGTAGCTAACCTGGTCACTTTTACCCAATAAGATGAACATATCATGGAAGAGCATGCCAGGTTAAATGCAACATGCCACTGAATCAGTGTTGATAATACACCTATACTGTAAAACTGAATAGTATGGGCATTTCATTACCTTTCCTGTCAATGAAGGCTGTACAAGTTTTATTTTAAGGAAGGCTGTACAAGTTTTTATTTTAAGGAAGGCTGTATGAGATTTTATTTCAAACATGTTTATCCAACTATTTTACAGCATGCCACATCATGAATAATTTACTTTTTGCTCCATCTGCTTTTAGGTGTATCTAAAATACTAAGACAAAAACAATACTGTGTGCTTGAAATGTTAACTCTATAGTAATTTTGTAACTTTGTTCTCCTAACAGATGCAGCTATGATTGATATGCTGCTTAGATCCTTTATCTGTCTAGATGGAATACTGTACTTTTCTGTCTATACCATGAAAGAGAAACATGATTGATGCATTTTGGTGATAAAAATAAACTGATATTACAGGAATGCGTGCTTAATATGAAAGTTACAATGAAAGAAAAATATTTTCTTCCTGATTGTATTTAGGTCTGGCATATGCATTCATTTTTGCTTGATAAAAGAAGAGGAAGTAACTGTGATAGCTAGTTGGCAGAACATCAGACTCATGATTCATGAGTCATGGGTTCAATACCCACCTAAGTCAGCTGCCTCAGTGTGTCTTTAGGAAAGACACTTGACTCCAATTTCCTTGTCATGATCAACCCAATAATGTCTTCAAAGTACCATTTAAAAATAAATAAAACTCAATCAAAAGAAGAGGAAGGTTCTGGTTTACATATTTCTTATTCACATTAATTTTTGCTTATGTACCTATATCCAGATGTTGCATTGTTGCAATCGGTTTATGAGTACCTTCTTGAAATCTAATTTTCTCAATACTGTTTACAATTGATTTTGCAAATTCAGCGTTTAGAGTGGTTCAGGATAATAGGGAAATTGGATAATCAGGTCTGTTAATTGGATAATCAGGTCTGTTGATTGGATAATCAGGTCTGTTTTTATTATTTATAAAGAAGATTCTGGATGGCTTGAACAGCTGTTGAATCCCACTAACCATTTTTTGATAGATGTAATTAAAGTCAATGAGGTCAGCTGTCATCCTCAACTTTCTATTCAGTCTTAAAAACAAGTTTGATCAATCCATGGTGTTCAAGCCAATGACATATTAGCTAACAAGATTCTACAAAATTAGAAATGGTAATGGGCACGTTATTGGATTAGATGAACCACAAAATGTCAGAACTAGAAATGGAAATGTGACATGCTATTGATTTAGATGAACCACTTAAGTCAGAATTAGAAATGGTAATGGGACACATTATTGGTTTAGATGAATAAAAAAATGTCAGAATTAGAAATGGTAAAGGGACACGTTGGTTTTGATGAACCACAAAATGACAGAATTAAAAGGAATGGTAATGTGATATATTATTGGTTTAGATGAACCACAAAATGTCAGGTGATCAAGGTTTGTTTAATGATGACTCTACTGAATATTTCAGGTATCACAATAGCAAAGAAGATAGACAAATTGGGAATGCGGAGTTCTGACACAGCCCAGATATTTTTTGAGGATGTAAAGATCCCTGCAGACCATATCATTGGAGAGGAAGGAGCAGGCTTCACTTATCAGATGATACAATTCCAGCTAGAGAGATTGTGGGGCACTGCTGCTGGTAAGTCCTGTACTTAATTTTACAAAAATATTGCTTTTCTTTTTCTCCACAAATTTGACTCTTCTTGAATTTGCAATTGGTTCCTGTCATACAAAGAGACTGAAGTGAACCCAGATTTTATTAACAGGTTTCCATACTATCAAGGTTGAACATTGGAATGAAATTTGAAGAGGGACTTCTTCTGAATGTTGTTCTTTATGAATAGATATTATCCATTATATTGAGGTTGAACATGGTCATGAAATTAGAAGTGGGACTTATTATAATGTTATCCTTTATGAATATGTGTCCTTTCTATGGAAGTAATTACTAAGGCAACACTGAAATTAGCAGAAATAAATACCATGATAAACCACTGTTCATGGATGTATATATTTAAGAATACAGTGGTTGTTGATGCACCTCTAGCAAGATGCCATGACCAGATAAAAATCCACCTTATGTATCAAAAGTAGGAAATCATGAGAGGTCACCTATTGTATAAGGCCACATTTTTATGCAGAAGAGATGGCCTGTGGCCTCTGAATATGTTTGATGCAATGGTATCATGGATTTTTCAGCTTTACTGCCAATGGACAAACTGATAGCAGAAACAGCAGAGTATGCACGGCAGCGAAAAGCTTTTGGACAGCCAATCCTGAACAACCAGGTTGTTCACTTCACACTGGCAGAATTACAGACAGAGGTGGAAGCACTCAGATCAATGCTCTACAGAGCTGTAGGTATGTGACTGATTTTAACATTTTCAAAGCACGTTCAGGATGGCTTTATACCAGGGTAGTCCGGTTCAACCCTTTGCTACACCATATGCAAGGGTGAACAGCTACCAATCAAAAGTTAATGCTTTCATCCAGATTCTCCAGTTTCAAGAATTGTTTCCTGCTGAATTGATAAATGGCCTCCAAATTCGTTTGTAGGTTGTAGGAAATACTTTTAATATTTTGCTGTTATTATGACCTATAAGGTTCTTTCTATCACAATCCATGTAATAGAGTAACTTTGGATCAAATAACAATGCAAATCATGTTAAAAAAATAATTTTAATTATGTATGTAGTAATAAGTAATATCCTCCTGTGTCTTTACGCAGATATAAAAAAAACAAGTCACATGACAAATTCAAAATTTCTTTCCATCAGTTGCTTGAATAGAAACTGTAGTTTAGTTTATGATTTTGATTAATTTAACAAGACATTGTGAGACACAAATATGACAAACCTGGATGTTGAATACAAAATGTTATAAATTGCCCTTCTAGTCAGACTTTGATTTTATAGCAGAAATTGTAGAATAGAACCAACTTTTAAATGACAGAATATAGAATTTTTATTGATATTTGATAGTGCAAAACGTGTTATAAAAGAAACATATTATAAAAGTATACCTTGAAACCAGTCTTATCTTCCGGCCATACTTTCTTGCCTATGTGAAAAATGACCTTTCCACTGAAAATATAAAAGTTCATTTCCTAAAAAAATCTAACCAGCCTTTATTTAAATACCAAGCAGTAAGAGAGGAAAACAGGCTCTATAAAGGTTAGTCATATTTTCTGTCTATTCATCTAGTGTTATTTTTGTTAACAGGTTAAGGTGTTTAAATACATTTCACATCTATAAAGGCACATACTGTAAAATGGTTCAGTTATGAGAAGTGGTTGTTTTGTTGTAAATGGTCAACACAATATTGTACTATTTTAACTGGAAAAGGGTGGGTTTGACTGAATCCCCAGGACCCGCTCTGTGTCTGTCACTGATGTACTATAAATGATTATAATTCCCTTACAGCTTTGTACATCAATGGAAATGATGTGACCAAGATGGCATCCATGTGCAAGTTGAAGGTAGGACGACTGGCACGGCAGGTGACAGATTCCTGTCTACAGTTTTGGGGAGGGATGGGCTTCACAAATGAGGTTCTAGTGAGTCGATTCTACAGGTAAGATAAATTTAGCAGATGATATATATTAGTTGGTAATTTTCTTGCAGCCCAGGTGATGCTACTGTCGTCACAATAATTACCTCATAATAATGTTTGCTGCAGGTTAAGACTTGATAGTGTTATGTGAAGCATACCGTATAAGTACCAGTACACAGTCTTAATGTTACTGCAACTAACTGATTTGGTTGAGCATGGGTCACTTTCAATGACATGTCCAATTAATGAATAAAGATTGATCAGTTTTAATCAAAGGCCTGATGCATTCTCCTGCATGTCATAAAACATGGCTAATAGAAGCAGGAATCATGGTGGCTGAGTGGTTAGCATGCTGGGCTAATGACCAAAAGGACACTGGTTAGAGTCCTACCATCAGATCTGCTTGGGATGGCTACCAGGGTGTGTCACTAGGCAAGACACTTTACTACAATTGCCTTGGCACGAAATAACCCTCTATTGTTGTTGTAAAACACCAAACCAATCCAATTCCCAACACTAAGAGTCTATTACTAACAAAAATATGTGCTCCATGTATAATTTGGTACTATTTTGCAAGTGTGTGTGTGTGTGTGTGTGTGTGTTGGGGGAGGGGGATCATCTCTTCTCTGCAGTTTTACTCAAGAGAGCAACACAGTGTCTTTTGTAGTATGCAATGAACTTTAAGATCTTCATTGTACTCTCCAAATTTCTTTTGTTTTTACACATAATTTAGAACTCCAGTTAAATGAAGAGCATTTATAGACCTGCAGCTTTTTACCAGTCTTGATACTGCAGCACTGAAAATGCACATGAAAAATGTAAAATCAGCTTCAGTCTATATTAACATCACTGACTCTAATTTGGTACTAATTTGCAAAGAAACCTGTTGTTGAACCTATCATTAAAGTTGTCTCCTGCACAAATGTAGTGTGTGTGTGTGTGAGTATTGGGGGAGAGGGATCATCTCTTCTCTGCAGTGTTGCTCAAGATAAGAACACAGTATCATTTTGGGATCATCTCTTCTCTGCAGTGTTACTCAAGATAGGAACACATTGTCTTTTTGGGATCATCTCTTCTCTGCAGTGTTATTCAAGATAGGAACACTGAATAAGCATTGAAGTTTAAGATCGTCCTTTTATTCTCCAAATTACTTTCTTTTTACACTTAGTTCAAGAATTCAACTTGTTTGGTAATATTCAAGACATAAGAGCCAATAGAATCAGAAACTGGATCCACAATTTATTTCATAAGGATAATGATTTTTAATAATAAAAACATGAAATTAGAGAGAAATTGATATAATGAACTTCAGTTATACAGGATAAACTTTCAAGATATTTGCTTTACAGAGATTTCCGTCTGCTGTCCATAGGAGCTGGAGCAGATGAGGTTATGCTGTCCATTATCTGCAAGTACATGAACATGCTGCCACAGGCATCCGGGAAGAAGAAATAGACAAAACTTGTGTGATAAATACTCACTGTAGTAGAATTTCAATGAACACTTTGTTTTCATTTGGAAGATTTAACATTACTGCCTGGCAGTCAGTTTGTCAGATGCTGAGGATTTAACATTACTGCCTAGCAGTCAATTTGTAAGATGCTGAAACGAGTCAAGAAATTTATTGAATATGTACATTTGACTTTGTTGAATATAATGTTGTTAATGTTATGAAGAGTATAATTTTAAAGTAATTAAAGTAATTGACAGTCTTCGGAATCTGAGTAGTAATGCATCTTGGTCCAAGGCAAGACACCTTGTGTGCAGTTCATTTTTGCTAATCCACATTTTAGACAGCTGTGCAAAAATTACCAATTTCAGTTCAAAATATGTTTACTTTGCCAGCTTTTTGCATTGACCTGAAAACCATCATAAAATAAATTATATTCAAACAATTACTAATCACTAGCCTGTGAACTGCAAGACAGACAGGAGAGAGAGAGAGAGAGAGAGAGAGAGAGAGAGAGAGAGAGAGAGTGTGCAGTTCTTGATCATTCAATAATGTCAATGGATCAATAAATAAATGTGATATAAATTGATGTAAAGGTGGAATTATTTTTTTATTTTGAGAAAAGAAATCTTCAATATTTCATTTTGTAAAAGTGATCTAATGATGTAAGAAGTTTTTTTTCACAGAGGAAATAAATGTTGCATTATTTATGTATTTTTATGACTTCTCACTCTCTTCTTTGTGTAAGTTTTTATCACATATCTGTTCTGTACCAACTTACTGCAATATTATTTATAATAGTAAGTGTTAAACTTGACCTAAATAAGCCAGTCACACAACAAGTTCTCATGTTTTATACAGTGCACATTCTTCACAGTTCTAGTGCTGGAATGAGGTAACCTGAGATCTGTGATGGAAACCAGACTCAGAATGTGTAAACACTTAGTCCATGGTTCATACAACCATGAAAAATCCTTAAATTTGAGTGTTGCCACAAAGCTCCTTCAATTGGAAACAAGTTGGTTTTATCCTTGGAAAATCCTTAAATTTGTCTTGCACATGCAGAAGCCCTGCTTGAAGCTGGCACTTGCAGAGGTGTAAATGGAGCTCATTAGTATTGCATGATCCATCACTGGATGGGAATTGTTATGCCCTCAATGTGCCCGTAGAAGAAAGCATTTTGTTGCTTCTGTCCATCCATATATCCAAACCAAGTTGTTTTTAACACAATAGTACACAATTTATTCAAGTCTTAGTCATGAAATTTAACACACAATATCATGGTTGTAAGTTCATGACTGGATTAGATTTTAAATCTTTTTGGATGAAAACCTTGTTCTGCACACTGAGCATTCTGGATAAAAACCTTTTCAATCCTAAGCATAGTCTACTAACAACATTACAGCAGCGGGGGGCATACTTGTTTTACAAATACAAATTATAGTTACAATGGAAGATATTGAAAGAATGCAGGACATTGTCTATATTTGTTTCATTCTTTCTTCCTCATCCTGGGCAACCGTTTGGAGTGATTTTGATGGCACCTACCAAATGGAGAGGGGTTTAAGGGAGCTAACTTTGTACAAATACAGTATTTTACATTCTTTGTTAAATTTTCATGTATAGCTCAGGTTCTTTGCAAATGGTATGCATAATGTTATACCTGAAAACTGAAACTTGGTGAGAGAATTAATCTTGACAAGCATTATAACCTTATTGCAAAATTAAATAACTGTAACCCATTTTCCTTACAAAACTGACTTGGATTCCATTTTTGTTTTTAATTTATTTCTCAACATTTCACATTTTATTGGTTTTAATTTTTGCATTTAACTCAAGACCGAAGGTTTTATTTTTTGCACCCTGCATTCTAGAGGTGTAACAATTTATTGCTGTGTATGGGTATCATGATATTTTCTGTGATGATATGCTGCATCAGTATCATTATATCTGCCAGTATACGTATTGCATTATTGTAAGTGTACAGTACATAAATGTAAGTAGCACTTGAAAGTGATATATCATAATATGCATGAATTCTAAAAGCTGACAAGCTTTATGCATCTTCAATACACAAATTTGGACGCCTCTTTTGTGTATTATATCCATCTGCTAGACATCAGTGATCAGACTGGTTCTCTACTCGGCAAGAGAAACAGTATCTGGATGAAATGTCAGAAATATTTTTTAGTCAGATACTGTTATGTAAAATGAAAATTTCATCAATATTAAACAATTTTTGCTCTTCTGTATCACAAATTCCAGTATGAACACGGTTTGCAGATTTAGTGTCTATATGAAAAGCTTCCGATCCCATAATGCTTTGTAGAACCAAAAAGCAGACCAAATCATAAAGGTAAATTCTTCAGCTAAAGTTGAGGCTACCTTTGGGAAATACATTGGGTTTTGGATATCACAAAAGCACAGTATATTTATTAACAAACCATATGCAGAATCGGGAAAATAGCTGATACATTCCAATAGTACAAATTACCTTGTCACATATTTACAATGTGTGACAAAGACAAATGGACATGTTAATAGTTTGTGTCATGACATGAACTGCATTGCCACTCTTGTTTTGCAACATGTACTAAACCTGATCACAAAAGTAGGTCACTGTGACCTATATTCAACACTTAACTGACATTGGTTAGATGTTGTTTTAAGTTTGTCTTATGTTCTGTTCATACTAAAATCCTCAAACTAGATGATTGTATGCATCTGTATCACAGCCTTACAAGAAAAGAGGGTCACTGTGACAACATTTCACTTTTCACTGGCTTGGGTTAATTTTGGCATTTAGCTTGTGACCAAAATAGATTTTTTATGCTCTCTACATGTACTGTTATAATTAGAATCATGAAACTTAGTAAGGGAATGCATCTGGATAAGTACTACACTGTAATTACAAAAATGTCTCTGTGACCCATATTTCATGCTGCAATAACTTTGGTTTCATTTTGTGTTTTATGTTTATTTCTCAAGAATTCTTCATGCTTGAATCATCAGACTAGTTGAATTTATGCATCTCAATTAGTATCACACTCTTGCAACAAAGGGAAGTCACTGTGACCAACATTTCACATTTTACTGGCTTAGATTAAGTTTTTCATTAGTTCATAATCACGTAATTGTTTTTTTTTTTGGCATCCTGTACACACACTGTTATACCTGGAATCATGAAACATGGTTAGGGGATGCATCTTGTTAAAACATTGTCATCATCACAAAAGTAAGTCACTAAGGCCCATATTTCATTTATCCTATCTTGAATCATGAAACTTGCTGAGGATGGATCTTGATAAAAAGCTCTATACCCTCATTTCAGAAGTAGGTCATTATGACTTATATTTATCACTTAACTGAGATCAGTTAAATATTTTTTGATGTTAAAATTTCTCAGGCATTGTTCGTGCTAGAATAGTGAAACTGACAATGATATATATCCCTATTGGCACCCAACCCATGCAAGAAAAGAAGCTCATCATGACCTATATTTCATCCCTTACTAGCTTGGCTTATGGCTTTGCTTTCAGCTCATGGGTCCATATGTTTTTGTCATACTGTATGCACTATTCAACATAGAATCATGAAACTTTGTGAAGGGATGCATCTTGGTAAGTACAATACTCTTATTGCTAAAATATGTCTTTATTATCTACAGTTGATCCGTCAGTAATATTTTTTATATTTTGTGTTCATGACAGGTTGATTTATTAGGTGCTGTTATATGTTGGAATCATGAAGCTTGGATACGTCTCTCTTAACACTACTCCTTAACAACCAAAGCTCACTGTGGCCTACAGCTTATGCTTTACTAATATAGGGTAATTATTTGTGTTTATCTCATGACTACCTAGATTTTTACAGGCTATATACCTTCTATTAGCCAACATTGAAGGCTTTCTGACCAGTGCACTTGCAAGTAGGAATAAATGTTTACTCACTGGTAAGCTTTCTATAATGACGATTATATAAATTTTATATTGTGATAGGTTAATTGTTAATTAACCCTAATTAGGTTAATTGTGCATTGTACATGTGAATCAGAACAGTAATTAAATGAGTGGATTGCATGCTTCCTGCTTTTTATGTCTCCATGGTTACTTGCAACCAGTTACTTCAACCCAATAAAATGGACAATGCTAATAGCATGTAGGTAGAGTTTAAGAACAATGGCTTAAAAAAAACAAGAAAAAAAATTCTGGTCTTTATCAACTCAATAAAATATCCCTACTTTGATATCATGAAAGAATGTTCTTTATGTTGTTTAATGTCCCTAGGCCCTGTCTATGAATGTATGTATGTATGCATGCATGCATACATTTCTCAGCGCAAGATAGGCTATACATGGCAACCAGTACGACTGATGGAGAAAGAACACAGGAAACATCCTTAAAAGAATCAGCAACCCATTGGATGCTACTAGCAGAAGTGAGACAGCAGTGATCAGCAAATAGTAGCCCAAGCTGCCATACCCAAACTGACTAGATTGTTTATTGTAAAATCAAAAGGTTTGTAGTTCATGCCATCTGGCGATTATTTATGGATATGTTTTTATTTTATTGATTCTGAATTACTGGATAGGTGTGGCTGTGTTCCTGTATTTAACAAAGAAAGCATATGGCATCATTGTGGAATGGTTGAGATGACTTAGATGAGGAAACTAATTTTGAATTGACCCAATGTGCTTGAAACAGCTCTGCTGCAGTATGCCATTTTATCAAGTGGTGCATGTGGATTGAAATTTAGACAGTTTGGGGATTCAGTGGTACATAGAAAGAATGATTCACCATACCCTAGTATTTTATACTATGTTTTTAATGAAAAGAAGCCAACACAGATTCTGGTCATTTATTATTCTTTATGAAACCCTGCAGGTTCTGTATGTCCATGCGTAAATTAAGATATTTTTACACACAACAGAAAAATTGCAGGTAATACATGAGTGTGCGTTATACTTGGACACATGTTATATTTGCTGATTTATGGTATATTAGCCAAACAAGAATCAAGATACATTATTATAGCAAGTAACAAAATTAAAGTTACAAGGATTTTTACCTATGCAGTAGACAAGAGGATGTAAAATGTGGTGAAAATTTACATGTTTCCCAGCATTATACATCCTAAATGAAATAGGTAGAAAGTGTTGGATCAATAAATGGATAACATGTAAAGTTCAAGTATTCCATATTCTATTGAAGATGTAAGGGTCAGATGGTAAGTTTGTCTGAATTTAAACATAAGCAATAAACCACTTCATGATATTTCATCCAGATACTTGATAATCAGGTACCAGTAAAACAAATGTCAGACAAAGACATGCACTGTATACTTCCTCCGTGTCATTCAGTAAGGATCCAATAAGTGATCATCATATTTAAATGGAACTAATCAATCGACATAATATCATACCAAAAAAGCTTATTAAGTTCTCATATAAATTCCACAATTCAAACATCCCAAAATCTTGGACAGAACTCCAACTCTAACACAGATCTCAATGCACAGTTATGTAAAGTGAAGCACAACAACACAATATTAACAAATGATCATTTCCAACACCCCATGAACTATGTGCCCACTACATTCTGTTTGTACTGTCTCAAAGCCTGAAGAAAGACTTTCTTTGTCTCTTCGATCATTGTGTTGTACATTTTCAGATCTTCCTCTTTGGCCTTCAAGGTGCTTTGTAATGCTGCCTTCAATGCTTCATTTTCATCTCGCTGGATCTCCAGACTGAAATAAAGGACAAGCTATAGAGCTGACATACTTGTTCATGAAAAATGTAAAAACATTAAGTTTCTTGAATAAAGTACCCTATGATGCAACACTCAATTTATATATGTACTAATGTTATACTTTGTTTATGTAATGACATTAAAAAAATATTAAATGTGGAAAATTCTAAGTATCAAAAGGCATCTACTTCAGTTTTATTCCTTGAAAGGTTTGTTTGAGAGTTATGCTTCAGAAACAAAAAAGTTTATAAGAGATAGACAAATGGATATAGTGACAAAAAAGAAAATAAACCCTGCTAATTGTTTAGAAAAAAGTATAAGGTAGAAAATATTTGTAACTGTATATTACGAGACATTATGCTACATAACAAGTCAGAACCCTGGCTTCAGTATCAAATACAGTGGGACCTGAACATATTAAACTTAGGTGCAATAAATTTCCTGACTTCTTGATAGGACAATTTATTCAATCAAGCATGAATGAAAATATTTTCCAAGTATCATTGACCCTCTGCCCACCTCCATTTTTCAACATAATTCTATTACACATATTTTACTATTTTACTTCCCTTCATTAAACATGTAAAGTGTGGTAAAATAGAAATTTTTATTTTAGGAAAGTTGTACAAGATTCTTACCATTGATAGCACATTGAAAGCTGTCTATAAAGGACACTCTAGGTATCATAAATATAAGTTCTCTATAGATGGGTGTCCTTTATAACGTTACAAATGATCATAAATGTAACAATATAGGCATATATGCTGTCCTTTATAAAATTATGTCCTGAATATGGAGATGTGTCTTAATGCAGATGTCCCTGCTCAGTACTAATTTTGGCATAAAGGTCATGTCAATTTAGACACCATTATAGTCTGACTATACCTCTCCGTTTATTTGTAAAACCCCCCCCCCACCAATTTAAACAATGGAAAATCTTTAATGTGATAAACAGTGCACAGAACTTAATCAATTCATTCATTGATTTATAATTTCTAACCTGAATGTGACCAGAGTGGCCTTAACAATGGCATTCTCTGTGCCTTTCATGCTTAATGGACTTTCCATACTAACATGATGCCATGTTGTGTTCACTATGGGCAAGTTGATTTCCTCAGACAACATTGTGTCGTAGTTCATCCTATTCAGTAACTGTCGGATAATTCCATAAATTACCATAATGTTGAGAGTTTAGAGTTGTATCCTTTGCACACATGTACATAGAAATTACACTGCTTGTTAAATCCACATGAAAGGCAAATTTGTAATTGTCAATCTTTGCCTTTGCTTGATTCAACATTGTAAATACCGGAAGCAGATGACATAGTATTTTCCTTCTATGTACATACAAATGTAATCATGCATACATCCCTTTGCTGAAAATGGACTTGTCCAGGAACTGGAAATGACTGGCGAACAAGTCATCTTTTACACTGAAAGCTTCTGTTTGGAATTAAATGTGCAGACAATAACGGTGTCAGGGTCCCACCTGGGCATAATCAGGTTTGAAATTATAAATCAAATCAATGAACTTACCGAGTTCTGGGCATTTTTTTATCTCAATTGTGCTTTTTGTCTTTTAAATGGGGGGGGGTACAAAACAAATGGGGAGGTTTTTTTTCAGACTATAATAAGAATGTTGTAGTAGTGGATCATTCCATGAACAATATCTCTTTGAATGTAAATTGGAACAAAACTGTCCAGATTAAAGAGGGTTCACTATATTCAAGTTACATGTCATGTTACTGTTTCCTTGGAGACAATTCTGAATCTTTAATATGATATCCAGATCCTCAGCATTACAATGCTGTATGCCAAAATGCTACTGAACTGCTCGTACAGCTTTGGAAATGTCAAAGTCTGGAGCAAAAATATGTTTCTTGGAAAATACTTACACATAATACAGTAGGAGTACATCGACTGCCTCACACATCCAACCTTCTCAAGCTAAGAAAGATGTTCACCACATTGTTTGGCTTCTTTTAGCAAAAAAAGTGCTAAATGTTGCCCGCTTGCCAAGACAGAAGTCAGATGAGAGTGGTTTCCCTTTAAAGGGATTGGCAACAAATTCTATCACTAATCAGTTAATACTGTAGTGGTTTTGCTGGGAGGCAACTGCATGGAGGCCTTGGTAGGATGTATCCATTTTATGATTGGAAAAGTATTATACTGAAGAAACATATCCTAGCTCCCAAAACTGATTTCCTCTTTTGGTTTCTGGTAGAACACATTAGGAGAATGGTACGAGGTGAAGGGAGCTACATCCCTTATTCCAAAAGCTGGCCCTGTCTTGGTCCGATAAATCAAGCCCCCAAATCTGTGTTGATACTGATGGGCTATATGTGGGTATGATGTCACCTGTTCATTAAAATGTGCAATTTTGCTGCCTCCAAATCTTTCCAGAACAAACCTCAGTACACTTTAGACACATATCAGCAATTGGTAACAGCCATATCAAGCTCAAAATTCAAAATGGCCACCCTCTGTGCTATTCCACGTGGATTTACAAGTCACCAAACATAGGATTTGCTCCAGAAACATAAGGTACATGCCAACTAAAGAACCCTTCAGCGATGGTAGCTCCACAGCTGTGAGAAATACTGGTAAGTGTATAAAATGTACACCAATATCTGCAGCGAAAAAGGTCTGCAGACTTTTGCAGCCCCTAAACCAAAATAACATCATGGGAGAGGGTCTGATTTATTAGCCTAGCTCTGTCTCTGGTCTCCTAATATGTGTGAAGCAACTTAGAGACTAGTGTAAGATATGGCATAGGTTTAGTACATGATTAATGAAAGGATGTGGTTTCAAGAAAAAATGTTGCTCCAACAATTTTAGCATAAATAAAGTAATCAGTGTTATTCCAAAGTTACTGAGCAACCCAAGAGAATTTGGTGGAGAATGTCATCTCTGACCTCCACCCCACAGCTTGAATGATGTCATTAAGGATCAGTTTTTGCTGACAACTGTGTCCCACTGCTGGTACTTACGAGATTGTAGATAACTAACATCCTCCATTCTTGTGAAAATATGGAATTGCCATACTAATTTCTTTCCCATGATGCAGTGCACCCATTAGTCTGGATTCCTGCCTCATATTCCCCTGCTACGCACTCTACTTCATGACTAAATAATTGGGAAATAGAAGATTTTTCTAGTTACCAGCCTATGATACTGGTTTGCCAATTAAGGTTGGGTACCAGTGAAATGAAGAGTTGCACTCTAATGATATGCTGGTGGTGATTGCTCTAACCTCACAAGTCAATATGTATAAAAATATGATCTGGTCTTGGGATGATTCTTTGTACACTGAGGAGACAACCCCATGAATTCAGGATGACAGAAATATTGTCCCTTTAATCTTTGAGTGGTAAAAAAAAGCAAGACCACCCTATTATAATTGGCTTAGTTTGTTTCAGGTACCACTTTAGTGTCCTAATGGGTCCTGTAAATGCTTTTGTGAAGATGTGGTCAAAGAAGACAGTAGTTTCAAGATAAAGGACTGATTTTCAAAGCATGCGAGCTTCTTGTTGGAATCAAAAACATGGGGTCATCATGACAGAAACCAAACTAATATGACAAAGCTGCAAGTAAATTGGGTTGGACAGGACTGTATCTCTTTCCATGATCTAGGGATTAATGGAGGCAGCTATGGTACTGGAGTGTGAGTGTTAAGCTGCCTTGTTGAATATGCAAACCACACACAAGACTGCTTTCAAGACCTGTCTGTCAGTGAGGTTATCAATGCAGGTGTCAAGGCTATGCTCAGATTACTGAAATATAGTCATCAAGGCCATGTGAGAATGGAGCCAATCACTAAGATGTTGCAAACCAGTTGCTGCATGTCTGGAAATGTGCACATTCAGGTTTTTACACTCCCAGGCCTGTGATGTTTCTTTAGACCACTGGGACGTCAGTGTTGGCATGTGTCTAGGAAAAAGCTGTTTTGAAATATGACTCAAGTTATCATCTTGAAGAGAAAGAATTGTTGACAGATGGGTATTGAAGCTACTTGTCAAATCAGTGTATGGTGTCAGCAGCTTGACCAGACTGTGTTAACTGTTTGAAAGAATGATGGTCTTTCTTGGTTAAGAGATTGACAGATGTGGAAATCCTGTAAGAGACCACTGACAAAGAGGGAGGAGTACTGAACTCTGGAGGCAGAAGCTGAGAGACTTCTTTAATAGACACACAGAAAGCTGAAGCTTCCCTGGACATTGTCAGACTAAGGAAGAAATATTGTGCCTGTGAGTTTTTGCCTTTGAAATTGGAAAAACGGGGTGACAAAGAAGGTACAGACCCTGAAATAGGTAATTTTAGCAGTGAAACAGAACAAATTGCAGAACAAATGAAGGATACAAACAGAATTCACAATGAATGCAAACTGAAATGATGAATGTATTTGGAAGAAATAAAAATGATAAATGTATACAAAAATAAATTGGTTATAACTCTACAAATTGTGGCGTAAAATGCAATAATCATGCAAGAGTTCAGCAATTTTAAGCTGCATTTAAATTTTTATTGACATCCTGAGTGATCCTGGTACAAAAGAGTTGAAAGAATATTAAGCAGTCACTTCACTCATAAACAATAGAGTAACCTTCCAATGATTTGCACAGGATGATGCTGATGTCTGAAAACTTAAGCTTAACTAAAGTTTCATAATTATAGCTGCACACTAAATAAGGTTGGAATCCAACAACATTAGCTACAGTTTTGCTAAATTCGTAGAGGATGAGCATTAAGTGGCCATAAATTCTGAAAATAATGATGTGGAACATTTAAATTAAAACATTATCAAGGTGTCCTCAATATAAAACTGCAATCAAATTTGGTTGAAATTTTACAATCCTTAGTAAAAATTATTTGCTAAAACCAAAGCTAGGAGGCTGAGAAATCAGGGGACATAACTCATATAAAAAGGGCTTAAAAGGCTCAAAATACATCCATTCGAGGTCTCATCAATATAAAACTACATACCAAATGTGGTTTAAATCAAATGATTTCCCTTACAGTTATGTTGCCAGAAAACAAACTGTTCATGGATGGAGAGATACCAGGAATTTGAGACAGCTGGACTGATGTATGGGTGGATATGATTATAATATGGCTCTACCAGCTTCATGGAGTGGGGCCCTAATCACTTTCTGCTAAACTTCCCCATGCCAATCAAGTGTTGGTACATAATTAACTGTCATAGTATTAGTTTCAAAGTCTATGGTTACACTGGAACTGGTTTTCTTTATGGCACATAAATCTAAGGATTCGTCTTACTTTTAAAACAACCAGATAAACCAACAAGACACATGATGTATGTTCCTCTGCCTATACTGTTTTATATATATATATATATATATATATAGAGAGAGAGAGAGAGAGAGAGAGAGAGAGAGAGAGTGAGAGAGTTGAATCTTACTTTATTTGAAGTTCATCCACACTTGTAATGGTTGTGGGCTGTTCCTCTTCATTTGAGGTGGGCATGGCTGTCACACTAGCAGACAATGATGACTTTGCAGTACTCTTCTTTCTCGCTGAAGTACCACCTGCTTAAAAATGAAAAAGTGGACAGTGGTTTAGATATACAGTGTCAAATATTTTTAGTTTTCTCAAATGGATATATTTGTTGGGATTAAATGTGAAGTTTCCTTTCTGAAACTTCAGAAAACTCCTATTACAAATAACATTTTTGCAAGCATGCGACTAGTGACAAACAAGAACAAAATCTATTTTGTGAAAATGTGCCAGCAGATCTGGGTCTATGTAATTTTGTTAGGAGTATCAATAGAAGAACAACATAGCCCTGATCTGCTGGCACATTATGCAAGGCAGATTAGACTATCTTTGGTTGCAGTTTAAATTTACTTATATGCATGTATATATGGTACCTATGTGCCAATGTTCATGTACATGTTAAACTTATTGAAAACTGAATATGATTACACAGTGTACAGAGCATTTTATACAAAGTAATATTCTAATTAGCCAATGGTTTTAAAAAAACGCTGGATACAGCATGGCTGTCACAGCTTAATATTCATGGGAAAGGTTAAATGTCAGAGCTTATAACCATCTAACTTCCCCACCTTATAAAAATAAGGAGGTTTTGTTATATCACCTGCTAAAAGAATTTTTGTTATATCACCTGCTAAAAGGATCTCTTCTTTGATCTCCTAATTAGACTATGTACTGCATGATGCACACAGGAAATAAAACCATCACATATAATTAAATATCCAAATGACAATGCATAGATAGTGGCCTCTCAGTTTAAAAACTTGCTGTAAATCATTATAGTTTGGCAACACACAATGTTTGCAAGTAACTGATCACTAATAATTTATTACAATATTTTTAGCAAAAATTATTTTACCAAATACAGCTTCTTGAATCACTAAGTTTACCACATTTTGTAATTACTAGAATTTACCTTAAGTGTGCTAGCATATCAGCTAGCATCAGATTATATCATATGGATTTGTATATAGTTCCAACATAGGTTCATTGAAAGTGTATATAACTTACTGTGGCAACTGCTTTGTTTTTCCAACTTTAGTGGTTAGCTTAACCTCATGTTCATTGAGGAATCTGATTCCAGTTACTGATTAGCATCAAAAAAACACAATGAGGAAAAGATGAAAATAAGAAATAAAGTAAAAGAAAAAAAAAACATTAAAGAAAGAAAGAAAAAAAGAAAATAAGAAAAGAGAAGAAAAGAAACCCAAAAAGAAGATGAAATAAAACTCATAAAGTAGCTTAGTGGAAAAATAATTTTAATTTAAATTGACTTCTAAATACCTAAAGGAGATGTTTACTTTACCTTCAAAACAAGCATGAAATCAGGTAGGAAATAAATTTTCATGGATAGTTTAATCCCTGTCAGAGATGTTATAATAACAATAAGAATTAAAATATAACATCTTGTGATGATATGATAGTGGAATGATGATGAACACAATTTAGCAGCAAATATACCCTGTTTAGTTGTTATTAACACAGACCATATGCATCACCACCACAATATTTTGTCAGAAGGTATCTGATGCTAACAATTACATACTGTGAAGAAACTAAGTTTGTTCGTAAATGTGCTACATGTCAAAAATGAGATCATAGTTCTTCCCTCCATGTGATTAAATAATCCATCCTACATGTGACTGTCAATGGTCATGCAGTACCAATTTACCTGCTGCATGCTTTTCTTACACAGAAACTGTTCTTGAGTGTAATGTCTGCAATTATGAAACATGGAGCACTCTGACTGGTTTGTTTCACATGCCTGTGATCTAAGTAACACTTACCTCCCTTCCCATCTAATTTTGCCTTCCCTGATTGTTTCTCTAATTGCACATTTTTCCTTCTCTGTTGTATAAGCTCATTCTGACAATCATTATACTTTTTATTTGCCTCGTCTAACCTGTAAACAAAGTTGCAGTGCATAAATCTTTCTGTAAAAAAAAAATTTCTCAACAAACAAAAAAATAAAATGAGTAACATTAATGCATAGGACATGCATTTCTGGATGAAAAGTTATCTTTCCTTTCTTACTGTTGTGATGCAGAGTTAATTACTATCAAATATGCTGGCTAGAAAATTAAAAATTAAAGATATTTATGTAATTTTGTGAACTTTTTTACACTAAAAAATTGATCAGGTTGTTGGATTTACAGAAGGATTTACTTTTGTTACTATGTTTTGTTTAAAGTTTAGTCATACTACATTGAGTTTTGACAAATTAAAATTAAATGGACTGCAAACCTTACTGAAAAAGTTAGAACAAAAAGCTAGATTAGTAACATGGCCAAGTCCTGCTTTTGGTAAAGTGCCTGTCTTACATGTCAAGATGAATCAATATACCACATAACAGGACTCTGACCTATTTAAGAAAGTGACTACATAACATTGAGGGTTAACCATGGGTATGGACAGATGGACATACAGATGTAATGACATGCAAATAAATGTGCACCAACTGATAACCATGTCAGGCTTCTGCCTAGGCAGACTTGGCAATAAACAAAGAAGACTAAATCATGCTGAAGGTATTAAGCTGTTCTCATAGAAATTAGCATAAGATATTGTGGTAAGTACCATCCCACTATATCAATTGGCAATATACAACTCATATTACAGTGGGTGAGTTCTTCTAAAGACTTATATTCACAGGGCTGATTATATATTTTTTTCCAACCACTTGTCCAGGACAAGCAGTTTAAGAAAATTCACTTGTCCCCACCTGCATTTTCACTTGTTCCAAAATTTCAATCTCTTATCTAGGTTTAATGTATTTTAACCAATATTAAAAACAAACAAATTTATTTCTTCAAAGGGTTAAATCGTTTAGTTTTTGTTACTGTACAGGTACCTTATAAACACTATTTCTTGTGCCATCAGCAAGAAAAGAATGGAATTTACTTTCTTTTCTCAAGACATTTTTTATTTAAATGCAAACACAGACCACTCCTTTAGAGTAATTCTTTAGCTCCAAACACAGTACAACATAATGAAGCTGATAATGATTTATACAAAGTAAAGACTCATTACTGTCATTTAATCAGTTCATATAGGAAACAGACACTTATGTTGATAAAGTGCCTTTCATTAACTTCACTGCATTGACTCACTGGATTGAAATCAAAGGGTGATTTGACTAAGAGTGTTTGTGCTGAGTAAACACATTATAACAAGGTCGTTTTAAAGAAATGTTAATTAATCATGCCAAACTTGTTTGTTTGAAGTGTTTTGATTGAATGATAATTTGGTCGCTTAGCCCAATATGCAGTCAAGCAGTAATAGAACTTGTGTACATGCGACAGTTATTAATGACCACTTACTATATTATCATAGGATCTGAATGAATGGAAGTAGATTCAAGCATTCAGTATGCCCAGAGAATTTGAATGGCCATTTAATTGTCGATAAAGTGATTAAAGTAGGAAAATTTGCACTGGCCAGACTTGTTTGAAAATAGAAAAAACACTTCTCCTGGACTAGTGCCTTAAAATATTTAACTTGTCCAACTTCAAAAATGTATTTTCTCAGACTTCTGGCTAAAGGATTTGATCAGTCCTAATACAGTTATAATTATTTTCAGTACCTGGATTGGAGAACTTGTACTAATTCCATCAACTTCTCCCGTTCTACTTCAGCTACTTTTGCTGATGTCACATGCTCCTGACACTGATGCTGTAAGTCAACTAGCAGCTGTCGATCGGCATTATTTCTGCAATGTTTCAAATTACATCACTCACTATCACAAGACTGTATTTCTGAAATCTGGAGATGATTACAAATGTGTCCAATGGATATTGATGTCCTCAGCAATACTGGTTCCAGAGGGCAATTACCTATGTCCCAAGAGGGTAATTATCTATATCCCAATAGAGCAATTACCTATGTCCCAAGAGGGTAATTACCTATGTCCCAAGAAGGCAATTACCTATGTTCCAATAGAGCAATTACCTGTCCCAAGAGGGCAATAACCTATGTCCAAAGAAAGGTCCATAACTGAGCAAATACTTTGTTATGTTGTGAAATTTAAACTTAACATGTTTCTTGATGATTTGGTTTGAATTTATGATGACCTTCAAAAATCATTGGACAGAAATAAAATTCATGGCAAACAGGATGAACAGGCACAGACAGTTATAGGTAATACTACCCCTCCCCAATATAATATGGAGTGGTACAGAAATTGAATTACTTTATGAATAAAACAAAACCAAAGTTTCACAATATGAACAATAAAAGTATGAATTCAGCCTTTCAAAATATGATGGTAACATCATGCATTACTTACAATGCAGATAAGTAATGCCTCAACATAATAATCAAGAACCATTAATCAAATATAAACTGCCAATTATTGAAAAAGAAATAAAAAGCAATAACTAAGATCATTCAATACAGAATAGTGATTTTAACTATCAAATATAAAACAGTATAAAGAAATTTTTCTAGTCATCTGGAAGTCTTGAAATTACCTAACAAGAAATATATGCCCTTCTATTGCAGATAGTATTTACAATACAATGGCATATATTTGTTGTCCAAACTGAAATTGCAAATTTCAAATGTCATTAGTGAATAACAAGTGTTCTCTTTATTCACCAGTGGCTATTAAAGGTTTATCTAGGAACTAGTTGCCAGAAATGGAAAAGAAGCAATATTATCCAATTAATTAATTTACCAAAATTGATGAATTAAGTAACCAAAATGAACCTATATAGTATATCCTTTGCATAAAATTGCCATAATATAGATAGATAATTAAATAAATGCAAAAATACTCACAGTCCTGATGGAGGTCTACTGTTAGATTTCCTTGAGGGTGGTGCCCAAGATAAATCTCCTGCACCTTGGGATTCTCCAACACTAGTGCTTTTTCCAGAGGGAGGTCTCTCACTTAACCTGCAAAAGCAAACATTCATGGGAACATTAAAGCCAGCTGACCCAATTCAGTCAGCAAATGAAAAAAAATGATGGAGAGAAGAAAAGCTGACCTGAAAAATACATAATACAGACACTAACAGTGATGTGATGTGATTATGATTTTTAACGCATCTTTAACAATTTTTCAGTCATATCGCTACAATGTCTGCAGTGTGGCAGTTAATAGTGATGTCTAGCACTGGGGCGTCATGCCGCAGACATGTAGCATGATATCCCACCCAGTCACATTATCCTGAGACCAGGCCGACCAGTCCTAACACTAACCTCTTAATGCTGAGCGCCAAGCAAGGCAGCTGTTAGTACCATTTTTGTCTTTGGTATGACTCGACCGGGGATCGAACCCATGACCTCCCGCATCCGAGGCGGACGCTCTAACCACTAGGCCACCGGAGCGGTATACACTAACTGAAATTTTCACCTATTTTGTGAACTTTTAACATAACCTACTTAACTGAAAAAGTCAAGACATTTTATATTATCTTAGCAGCACAAGACAATAAATTTTGTGATTTAATTATTTTCAAGTGAGGTTTCAAAATTGCACTTAAACAGATGCTTGACTTTGTTTTTGGTATTTAATGCCATTTTTTGGGATTGGCTATAAATGGCAGCCAGTATATTTGGTGGAGGAAGAACCTAGGAAGATCCGAAGAAGAGCCACTTATCCATGAGAAGCTTTTGGCAACCTTTTTCAATCATGTTGGTACATAAATAAAATGCATATCATTGGGTCCAATTACAATTACCTTGTCCAAGTGACCCTTTTCAATTAAGTATTATTGCCAATAAAGACAAACAATTTATCTGAGGTAACCTAGTTTACAAATCGGTGCATGAACCATCATATTCAGCTATAACCAGGTATCAGAAAGTTTTTAATAAAATAAATTAATCTCTTAAATTGTGATATTTTCCATACTGATACTGAAATCATCACACTTACTCAGACTGTGATACTTTCCATACTGATACTGTGATCATCTCACTGACTCAGACCATGACTATTTCCACATTAATACTGATCATCTCAATGACTCAGAGTGTGATATTTTCCATACTAATGCTGATCTCAATGGCTCAGACTGTGTTATTTTCCATATTAATACTGAGATCATCACAATGATTCAGACTGTGATATTTTCCATACTGATACTGAGACATCCAACCCCAGGTGACTGCAGGTAGTCATGAATGTGAAGGAAACAGTCATTAGGGACTTCCTCTTTGCTGCCAACTGCACACTCAATGCCAGCTCAGAAGAAGACATGCAGACCAGCATGGACAGGTTCACTGAGGCATGCAAAACTACACCTCATGATCAGCACCAAAAAGACTTAAGTAATGTACCAACCTGCCCCTGGGAAGCCATATTGTGATGCAAGCATCACAGAGAGATGTCAGAAACTCCAGTGTGTCAACAGCTTCACATATCTGGGCAGCAAGCTCTCAAGAGCAGGAAACACTGACACTGAAGTCAACAGCATAATTGCCAAAGCCAGCTCAGCCTTTAGAAGACTACATGGGACCGCAGAGGGATCATCCTTACCACCTAGCTGAAAGTGTACCGTGTATGCAGGTGAGATGTGGACTGTCTATAGCAGATATTCCAGACAACTCAATCAATTCCACATGTGCTCTCTCCACAGGATTATGCAGATAAGGCGGCAAGACAAAATTGCTGATATAGAGGTTTTCACAAGGGCTGGCATCCCATCTGTCTTCACATTGCTGCAGAGGACCCAAGTTAGATGGGTAGGACACAATATCCACGTGCCTGAGGAATGGATTCCAAAATGGCTGCTCTATGGTGAACTCTCCCAGGGAAAGTACATTGTTAGAGAAGAAATGAAGCATTTCAAGGACTCAATGAAGGTGTCCTTGAAAAACCTTCATATGAACAGTGCCTCATGGGAGACCCTTGCATAAGACCATCACTCTTAGCACACCAAGATCACATCTGGTGCCTAAGCAGCTAACAGCAGAGAAGTACAGAGATGCAGAGAAAACGTGCCACTCATAAGGCAATAGCTGCCAACACCTTTACTTTCATACCAACCCTGTGTTCCACATGTGGGAGAAACTTCCATGCCTGGACTGGCCTTATTAGTAATCTCTGGACACACTGCTTGACATCAGAGAGCTGAAACTATGGCCATTATTGCTACTGATGGATAAACAAACACACACTGAGACATCATCTCAATTACAGCTCTAGAAGCATCCCATCTCAAGTGAACAGGCAACCTGTGTTTCTTAACATAGTAGATGACTAAAAAAAATACTGACAGCTTAATTTAACTGAATAGCTGTATCTAAATCAAACTCACAAAATACAATTCTTACATTAAAATGCATGTGTCACATTGTTCAAAAAGGTCTGTCACTGTGGCCATATCTGCATATCACTATCAGCTTTCACATTCCATTGATACCCATCTGTGTTGTTATATTTAAGCTATTAATGGGTCTTCACCCAAAACAAATGTCTGCATTCCACATCATGTCTGAAGTGACCAAAAATATGCAATAAGATGTATTCTCCTGCCATAATACATTGCATTAAATGCGAGCAATATAAAAATAATGATGCATGCAAAGTGAATTTTTTGAACTGGTCTGCTCAACAGTAACCAGTGTGTGTTCTCTTTTGCGTATTAATCAAAATACAGTTAAGAATCTGTGTAACTTCACATATTTACATGCCAAACATCTGGAAGTTGTTTTATTCCCCAAAATTGCCAGAGATGATACTAATTAATTTGCAAAAGAGGTTATTTCTCAATAAATCTTTGAAGCTGGCTCTCTTGGAAGAAGCACATATATCAGCTCATCAGGAGCACATGAAACCCAGGAAAGGCATTAAGTACAGCCAACATACCAGATTGGCACCTTCACCAAAGAAACTTTAAATTGCATCCGAAAATGTCAAATTTTTAAAAAAAATTTATATAAGTATAGTGGCCACACATTTTTCCTGGTATAAGTATTTCCTTATATATGTTGAAACCCTTTTCCTTTGGGCTCGGGTTTTGATGATCCCATCAAGACTCAACATTTGTTGATACCAGTAAAAAGTTTCTAATCCCAATTTTGTAACATGCAAGTGATATCTCATCCCTTATCTAAATTTTTAAAAATTTAAGTCTTACAATCTCACACTGAGTATAGTTTCTCAAAGTAACATTTTACAATCATTCTCACTGTTGAAAGTTTTCCTAATTATATTTTCAAATATACAGCAGTAAATTTATCCTGTTTGTAAATACAGTCAAATCTCATTATAAACAGCATTAATTACAACAAAATATTCAAGTTCTGAAAGAAAAATGAAGGAAACAAACATATTTAATGGTAAATTTGATCTTCAGAATGGAATATTTAGCTTTGGACTCCAACAGCAATATCTTGGAAAACAAACAAGCATATTTCCTTCATATCTTGTTCTTTACAATGATACTGTCATTTCTTTAATATTATTTTTTACAAGGGCTTATGTCCCAGGATATTATGTAACATTTTATTTCTAGAAAATTAGTTTTATCCATTATAAAATATGTATACAATTAAAAAAAGAATTGCAATAATACAGTATATTCCTCATGTTTATATATGCCAATCTGAATGACAAGGTAGATAACTTCTCTAAACTGAAATCATGATGTTTACAATTATATGGATTGAAACAAACTTGTTCTTGGTAATAAGAGTAAATTGTATTAGTCAAAAACCTACTGAATATATATTTTCCAAACTAATTACTGCATTAACTGAGTATTAGCTTGTAAAGAACATAAAGATCAGCTTGGACAATATCTTAGGAAAATACCACACAATCTGTAATTTACGTCTGCCAAAATTACTGCAATGGAAATAATGTTGTCAAAGAAAATTATTCCAGTTGCAAAATAATTTGCTCAATATCATACACAGTAGAGTCAAAAATATAAAATACAGTATATTTTAAAATATACTAACCTAGATTGTGGTGTGGGAGTTGCAGAATCTACTGTAAATTCCAACTCCACTATATCATTGCCCGCTGTGGAGGGACGAGAGCTTAGTGTTGATTGTTGCCTAACAGGAATTCCTGATGGTTGCTGCCTGATAGGACGTGGATAAAACAGGCTATCAACCCCCTCCATCTGAGTCTTCTGTAGGTGCTACAAAAGAAGAAGTATGTCAGTTTGAGAATAAAAGATTTATAGATGCTTAGCAGAGTCCTATACAAATATTCAAAATTAATAAAACCAAATACAGTAAAACACTAATCATCTTGACCAATTGGGAAACATAATAATGTTGGGGAAATTGCTCATCTATATAATCAGTTGTAATCAACTTGGAATTTTCATTTTTAGGATATATGGAGGGAGTCTGTATGAACAAGCAAACAATGTCAACATTTTGGACAATCAGCATTCTGGATATGATGACATCCCAAACGTTATTTTACTATACGCAAATGTTGTTATAAATGATAATATAAATTATATCAAATGCCAAGATAACATGTATTGTGCATTGTAAAAATTAAAATAGTTCACCACATCTTTTGACTTGTTTTAGCAACAAAAGTCTTCAAAGGCTATCCAAGAAAAATACTTTACTTTAAAAAGAAATTTTTTTCTTTCTTTGAGTATTTTTATTAATCATAATATATTAGTAGAATAGGTAAAAAGCAGGCTGACCTTGTCTCTGGTTTCCTCACATACATAAATCAATTTCAATTTTTGTGTGAGATATGGACCGTGGATGTGGTTCAAAGAAATTGTGTTCACTCTTCCAAATCTAACAGAAGTAGAGTAACCTGCATTGTTATGATTGTTTTAAGACCTCAGACGTTAGCCTGTTCTCAGTACAACCACTCAAACCTGCTGTCTGAGGTTTTGTAAACCAATTCTCTATATATTATAGGGCCTAAACCTTCATTTTCTTCCGATGATAGCTTCCATTAATAAAGCCTTTGCCATATCTGCATTTATTGAAGATTGACTGACAGTAATTTTACTGCTGACTAAATTTTCCATAATTGTCTCTATGTATGTATTTTTCTGGATCCATATTGGTGTTGATTGCAAAGGTCATTTATTAGACTGATTACTTATAGGCTGTAAACCAATCTAGTCACATATAAAGATGGTGACCTGATGTAGGAACCAGCAGTTTCACAAGTGAAAAAGGGATTATGATGTAAATTAAACTGCACCTACCAAATCTTTTTAGTGCAAAAATCAGTATACAAGTGTAACTGGAATGTTTTTCAAGTTGCCACATCATATTTATGATGATCACCATAAGGGATGCATCAATAAAGCTTTGTAGAAGGGAAACAATTTTTTAACATTTTCTGCAATCATTTATACCAGAATACTACCGAAACCGTGAAAGAATATAAATTAACACAGATGCTGATTCAGGAGGCATGGCTTAATCATTACAAAAATGTCCATGTGTATGTGAAACATGACATCATCTCATCATCACAATGATGTAAGACATCAGCCAATAAAATCACTGTTCAAATTACTTTGTTTTGCCATTACAAGAAAACTTCTATCAGTCCCTCACATGGCAAATATCCTGAACAGCCATGAGTCTGGTTGCACAAAACTGTGGTTTATGTATCTAATAAAACAACATTCTGCCAACATCTGTCATCAACATTGCAGTCTACAAGTCATAATACTGTATTTACTCATCTATAAGTTGACCCCAACTGCAAACTGCTCAAGCCCAGATCTGCTATAAAATAATGAACTGGCAGATCAGGGTCTATTCAGTTCATTAGAAGTAATCAGTAGAATAAAGAACAGAGATTCTGATCTACTGGCACATTATTAAGGGTCTATGTTGTTTGCAGCTGGACTCAACTTATAAGCAAGTATACACAGTAACTTGTTGTTTTCCTAATTTAAGTTAATAAAGATATTTAAAAGTTCTGCACCCTCATTTCCACGTGTAATCTTGAGATTTGACTACTTATGAAATGTGCATGGATACTGACATGACCATTTTAACATTATTAAGATCTAAACTGAAATGTGCACTGCTGAAAATGTACATAAAATTGTGATGATATAACACGTATTACATATTATCCTGATTCAATAGTCAATTCAATAAATATACTGTTTCAACACTCAATTTAATTCAATATCCTGATTCAACAGTCAGCTCTTTTATCAGCCACAAACAGGTAAAAGTGCTCTTTTGATTATCCCACTTTTGATTTGTTATTGCTTTATTATTATTGTCTATTTTTAAACTTGTCTTAAATGTATTTAACATTATAAAAATACCAATTTGAGTATAAAAATGCACTTAATTACCATTTATCTCAAATTAATTTTATTCACTTGAAACTCCTAATTGCATTAATTTACAATCAATCAGGATTACATGATACTCACATTAAGTTTGAGCTGGTGTATCTCCTGTTCCAGATGCTTGACTTTGCCCTCTTTTTCCTGTACAATTTTTTTCAGTTGTTCCACAATGTTGTTATCATGCTGTGTCTTGGCTGCCATCTCCGTAAGTTTCTCTTGGTTCTTGTTGATCACTTCATGCTGTGCTCTGGTCGCATCATCCAACATCTGTCGCAGCTGGGTCTGCTGTTTCTGTAGAATTATGAATGGCATGGGGAATCATTTATGTATTTCTTTATATTTCCATACACTTATGAATGGCATGGTGAAATCAACTGTGTATTTCTTCATATTTCTGCACATAATTAAAATTTTTATTAGAATCAAACTTGTTAAACCTTAACTTTTAAATAACATACTGTAATACAACCACATAACATAGACATGGAATTGAAAATTACAAAGTTCATGCATTTCAGGATAATAGTGAGTATTACACTGAGTCAAAAAAAGCCTATCACTGGCTTCTTTCTTTGCAACCTAACATTTTCAGAGCCTAACATGCTCTTTCATTCTTAAAGAGGGATCAAAAGAAAAGAAAATTATAAAGCAAGGGGTCAAGAGGCTGTATTTTATATTTTATTTAAATTACAGACATTTATTACACACTTAAGTGTGAAAATTTGTGACTTATTGCCAAATAATTTTCAGATTTTTTTCATTCCTATAGTTTCACATGTGAAAATTATAACCTTATATTTTCACATGTTAAAATATAAGATTTCCTAACATGCCATGTGATGCTTCATTGTGTGTGCTTACAAAAGCATGTACATGTAACAACAAAAGCATGTACTTTGTGAACTAGAACAAATAAATAGAAACTGCCTTCCATTTCAGACATGGAAACTAATATTTGATAAAGTAATTTGACTAGATGATGTTTGAGTATCTCTGAAGTTATTTCCCCTTACTTCCTTAACAACTATGGCAAACCTGCTGTGATGCATTGCTGAATTGGATTTGCATTGTTTTCAGATACAAAATGACAGAAATGTAACTTACTGTGACAGATTAGGTCAGTCCAATCCAACGCTTTCTTAAGTCACCTAGATCAGGCTATGAAAGTGAGGTGAATTAACAAAAATGGGGATGGGGGTGAGCACATTGTGCTGAAGAGTTTAATCTTCTAAACTACAATTCTGGAACAACTTTGGAATATAAACAAATTTTCTTTTCCTTTGTTAATATAGGATATATTTCATCTTGTCCTACCAAAGATTATATATTTTAACTCATGGCTACACAACTCATTAAAATATGAAGTTTCTGGTACCACACAATAAAATATATTTGGTATTAACATCGACAAGAAGATATTCTCTATTTACAAAAAGCATGCATATATATATATATATCTATATATCTATATATATATATATATATATATATATATATATATATATATATATCATAGCTGCCAACCCCCAAATACAAAAATACTGATTGCTTATGACAAAAATACTGATTTTCAGTACCAAATACTGATTTTTACAATTTTAATGCATATGTAACTACTTACAACATACAACCATCAGTAAGGTAGGACAGTGCCTTACATAATTATTTAATGTCAAGGTTGCATGTGTTGCACACCTGCACCTTCTGGACAGGCACCCTGTTCCATTCGGGTGCCCATTCAGAAGGTGCAAGAGTGCAACACACTCAGACACAGGCTGTTTATAGGAGCCTTTTCCACACCTTGTTTATTTTTTTAAATTATTATCGATTCCAATGTACCAACTGTCATTGATAATCTCAATTCTGTGTGATTTTCTTACTGAACTGTTTTCATTCTAGCATATGACTAATCCTTTGCGATTTTACCATCTGGAAAATGCGTGCAAAATAAATCGCCAGCAACACTAGTAACTGAAAGAGGAAGGTTCATTTCTAGAAGAAATTTAATAAACCAAATTTCAATCGAATTACATCAAGGTTCTCTCTGGCATTTGTATACATCCAAGTTCAGGCTGAGTTGTGTATGATGAAGCAGCAAGCTGATGTTTATTAGCTTTTTCGTGCTCTTGTATTTCATGTGCACCTCCATGCCCAATAGCGAAATCACATTACACAATTTCCAAAACGTAAAGTCTTCTCCTTTACTAGATGATTTCACCAATCTAAACAAGACGGCACAATTGTCCTTTCAGTTCTGTTTTCTTGTCTTTTCTGGTGAAAATTCTGAATATTCTGCTTTCCTATTCAACATGATTAGAAGTTGAATATTACGAAGATGAGACACAGTGGTAGTGGTAACTGTTTGCGAAATCCAATATGGTGGATAAAAACAGGCATTGTAGCCTCAATTTTGAATGAACCAATCATATTGTAGAACTGTATTCCTATATACATGCAATACATTTCTATCAGATTGGAACCGAGTGCCCATTCTAAACTGAAAATTGCAAGGAAATTTTTTATTATTTTTTTAAATTAAAAAACGTATTTTTGGCCCAAAAAACATACACCCATATTCAGGTCCAAAATACGGGACAAATATGGAAAAAACGGGACAGTTGGCATTTATGATATATATATATATATATTTATATATATATTGTTGTTGGCATTTCTAATCGAACAGGAGACTCTGAAGTAACATGGTCACCATATTTGCATTAGTGAGTCTATGTTTGGGTTAGAGTTATGGTTAGTAACAGATGTAATTTTGTTCACTGTCTTAAAAATAATCTCAGTAATTTCGTAAATACTAGAGTTACGTCTTTTTGTACATATGTATACAAGAGTTCCTCCTTTTTATTTCTTCAATTTTTTTGTAGAAATATTGAAACTAAATATTGCAAATATTGGATGCAGACAACACAGTCTGTACAGAAATCGACTGTTCTTAAAACCAGAAAAGGCCAGTGAGCAGTCTGTCTGCTTGTTTGCTTCAAGAGCTTCTATTAGGTTTGAAATGCCAATATGCTGACAGTGTTAGGAACCTCCTGGCAACAATCAGGTTAGAAATTATAAATGCACGAACGAAATGACTAAGTTTTGTGCAATTTTTTGTCTGTGATACCTTTCATTTTTAAAACTGGTAGTGGGGATACTAACAAATGGGAGGGTGAGTAAATACCATAGTGTATCACATTCTTTATGAGCTGTCAATCAAACTATCCATTACCATTAATGCCTCAATCAGCTCATCATCATGTTGACCCTTCTGGAGAAGTGTCTGAAGCTGTTGTTTATTGGCCTTCACCTCATTGGACAGTACTTTATTCCTGAAAAAAAATATCAAAAAATACCAAGACTATAAAGTCCCAAAGCTTCAACAGTCTATAACTTTCATTTGAATAAAAGCAGATTTTCAGATTTGTATTACCCTGTGAACTTTCCAAGACACTGATAGACCTTAAGTAAACATATCAGATTTGGGATTTTGAGTTTGAACTGGAGTTTGTTACTCAAAGATTTGTCAGGATATGGAACCTTGCCTGGTCACAAAGATTTGTCAGGATGTGGAACCTTGCCTAGTCACAAAGATTTGTCAGGATATGGAACCTTGCCTGGTCACAAAGATTTGTCAGGATATGGAACCTTGCCTGGTCACAAAGATTTGTCAGGATATGGAACCTTGCCTGGTCACAAAGATTTGTCAGGATATGGAACCTTGCCTGGTCACAAAAATTTGTCAGGATATGGAACCTTGCCTGGTCACAAAGGCATGCATGTGAAGTGTCAGAATATATCTCAAACAGTTCAGGAATAATTAACACCAGATATAACCTGTACAAATGGGGAGATAACTCAAAGAATACGTGTCTGATAATGTCCACATTTATACACAACTCATTGTCTAGTCATGATACACATGAATACCAAGTTCCATGTATATACAGTCATCCCACTTTTAGAGGCCCTTCTAAGAAAAGACCAGTACTAAGTTCCATGTATATACAGTCATCCCACTTTTAGAGGCCCTTCTATGAAAAGACGAGTACTAAGTTCCATGTATATACAGTCACCCCCCCCCCTTTAGTACTAAAGTAGCAATATAACTGAATGGAATCAGGTTGATGGTTCAATGTTGCAGATAGCTGGTTACTTCCTTTCTTTTAAAACAATTAACCACTCTCTGTATAAGTGTTAAATAGGAATATAAGAAGATATATATATATATATATATATATATATTTATATATATATATATACCAAGATAAATATATTACAACTCACATATCCAAAACAGCCAACATAAGCACAGATAATATGATGTAATTCACATTAAATAATTTCAAAACACTTTTATTAGTAAACATTGAGCAAATACGGTATTCTCCATTCATAAATAACAAAAATAAAAAAGTGATCAACATTAACCTGAGAACAGAAAACATTTATCAAAAATAAGCAATAAACATAAGCCTTATTATAACAAGAATGCTATGTTAAATCAGTGTGTGATAAATGAACTTGAGTCTGAGTCCAACAACTCAGATATATGATGCATTTTTCTGTATTCCTTGCAATGACAACTGTACAAAAGACAAAAAAAAAAACAACTAAACAATAAATACAAAAACAATGGTCTCTCTTTCAGCCCATTGCTAATGTTTCAAAATACAGTGGAACTTGTTTAAAATGAATCTTTCATGATCAACAAAATCAACTTCTTATGTCTACACAGGACCACTCTGGTGGCCTAAGTAGTCAGAACATCTGACTTGGATGTGGCAGGTCATGGGTTCAAACACCAGCCAAGTCATATCAAAGACTTATAAAAATGGTACTAGCAGCTGCCTCACTTGGCACTCAGCATTATGAGGTTAATGTTAGGATCGGTCGGCCTTCTGTCAGGATAATATGACTGGGTGGAACATGATGTTACATGTCAGCGGCATGATGCCCCAGTGCTAGACATCACTATAAACACCCACACTGCAGACATTGTAGTGATATGACTAAATTTGTTAAAGCCACATTAAAAATCCAAAAACACACACACACATTTATACAGACTTTACAACGTAGTTATAAACAAGGAAAAATGTTATCAGTCTTCACATGTATAATCAATACAACTGTTTTGTTTAAATATGAGTATTCTTCAAACGGATTATTATGCAAAGAATCTGAATTTTAAAATAATTAATAAAATAAATTATTATACTTTCTCTCTGTGTTAAAAAATATTTTTGGAACAAAATTTATTATATGCACAGCTCATGCTATTTTATGAGCATGAACCTGCAGAAAGGATAGTTTTGTTCCAACATTAATAATACTGATATACATATGGCAACAATTATGTAACTGAAAAATTAATTTAACATGGAAATAAGCATGTGTGTTCAAACCTTACCTTGTTTTTGAAGCATCTAATTTCTGTTTTAATGAGTTGTTTTCTTCTTCCAAGGTCTTCATCTCTGCTGCCTGTTTCTGATGTAATAAAAGTCATGGCATCAGCATTTTTACATCAATGGAAAGAAATATGAGAAATATCCTACCCCATCCCTATCATGGCCAGCAAAAGGAAGTAAAAAGAATAGAAGGAATTACATCAAAGTTATAAATATATTACTACTGAATGCACTCTAAAAAAATCAATGAATTCATAATCTCACATATTACTCATTTTAAAACTCAAATAAACTTGATTTGGAAGGGGTTTCTGACCAAATCTCTAACACTGTTTAGCTAGAATCTGCATATAGTAAGAAATTATTTTTACATATGTGTCACATTTAGACAGATTTGTGTCTATTTGTACATGTTTATTATTACCAAATAAATCTGAATAAACACCTTAATCTGTTTGATGCATCTTTACTATAATAAGTGTCATAAATGTTAGTTTTTTATTTGACTAACAACACATTTGATTATTTGGCATGCTATTGTGTCTACTTGTCTTTCATAAAATAAATCTGTATCCTTTAAGCGTCATTATATCTGTCATGCTGATGATTTGAAGAAAGAAAAGTAAACAGTTATAACATTTTGTTAAGTAGGGCTCATTTGTTTCAATTTATTTTGTGACAGGCAGAATGCGAAGTTTGCATACCCATAAAATGAGAGTAAATAATGTGAAATACTATACCATATCAAAGTGTATGTCATTCATTCTAATGAAGATTTCAAACAAACAAGCTAGACTTTAATCTGCGGTGCATTATGTACAAGCAGATCTGTTTTGGGGTAGCTGTTGATCTGCTGGTGCATTATGTACAACAGGATCTGGGGTAGGCTAGAGCCCAATCTGTTTGCACACTGTATATAAGAGGCACTAGCATACAGAATAGGGGCAATGGGGGTGAATTGCCTTGGATGGCACTTCCATAGGGGTGGGAAAAAGGCACAAAAGAAAAATGGACTGAGGAAAAAGAAAGGAAAAAGAAAAGAAAAAAGCAAAAGAGAGAGAAGAGGGGTAAAGGGGATAACATTTTGAAATTTGGTGAAGCCGCCCTTGATGCTGCTGCTGTATTGTGGCAGTTCTGGTGCAGCCCTTGATCACTTGACGTCTGTGAGCTATATTTACAGAGATCAAGTCACTGATATGCTTGACTTGAGTGGATTTAGTTCTAAAGGCAAATTCGACAGTCATGCATACTTTAGCCAAATACAATAGTTGATACGAACCAATGACAATTATGGCTTATTAAAGACATAGGTAATTTCAATCGCAGTGATTATTATCATTAAAAACATTTTAACTGTTTACGAAAATAATCTAATTGGATTATTCAGATACTAACTTTTGAATCTGTGACATTAACCATGTTACAATAGTCACAACAGGAACAAGCGGCAGACACTAAGTGGGATCTGGGTCTAAGTAGAGCCTCATCTGCCAGTACATTATGTACCTGAGGATGAGATGGATCTGTGACAGAGTACAGCCTGATCTTCTGGCACATTACTGTATAAAGGAGGCTCTGGGGCTGTGTAAGGCCTACTCTGCTGGTGCATTATATAAACAAAAGCCACATAGCCTGATCTTCTGGTGCATTAGATACAAGAGGACGATCTGCAGCACAGTAGAACCTGATCTGCTAGAACAATATGTCCAACAGCAATAGGAGGATCTGGAATTCTGCATAATGTACACAAATATATACCTTATTTTAATAGTCCTATTTAAAAATAATGTTTATGAACCTCTTGAGCCTCCTTCCTTTCCTTCTCAACTTTACGCTGCTGTTCTCGTTGTCTATCTATTGCAGTCTTTCTTCGGGCTGATGTGCTGTCACCCGTGAGATCATCAATGTCCCCCTCGCCAGATACATTCTGGGACTCCAACTGACTCTTCAGCTCTTCTACCTGAATCAAAAGTCACTACATGCAATGAACATCTAATAATTGAGAGTTCATTTTGTCAGTCTGACGATGACATTCCTTTGTACCATAATATGCAATAACAGCTTTGGACTATCATATATTGCCATAATGGAAAACCTGACAATTCAAATTTTGGGGACCATGATATACTACCATAGTGACAAACCTGTCAATTCAAGTTTTTTGGACCATGATATTATTGCCATAGTGGAAAACCTGATAATTCAAATTTTTCTGGACCATGATATATTGCCATTGTGGAAAACCTGACAATTTGATCTTTTGGGACATGAATAAATCAGTTTTTTGATGTTTTTTTTTAAAAAAATCAAATATGCAATATCATAATCTAGATTATGGACTGTAATAATACAATAATAGCTGACATTATTGTTTTGATGTTTTATATACTTTTCTGGCATTCTTAATATCAAACATATGTAATAGGTGTCATTATGTCACACAATATATGTATACATATATGTGTATTAATAACTGAGGTTATCCAAATTTATTAAACAAATGAAAGCACATTTAGACCTATAATACATGAAATCAAACATTTAAGATCATTTAATATAACATTTATTTAAATCAGTGAGTAATTTCCAACGATGTCCTACCCAAAACATGCTTAAAAACACAGCTACTGTTAAATTCATAAATACCCGATTAAATGAAAATTAATATAACATTCTCTGCTATTTGTTATTGTAGTAGCAAGGGCTGTAAGAAAAATGTAATATTTGTCATGACTAGTTGAAGAGCAATGGAAAGACTCTTTACCCTTTTGTGTAGTGCCAATATCTGCTGTGCCCTCCCACGCCAGTTACTGGAGCCGTTCAGACAGGTTTGAACATTGACATTATCTCCCACCTCTGCCTGTAGAGCCTATGTTAGAAAAATATACAGTATCACCTCAATTATCTGATCACTAATAATGTAAACCAACACTATGTTCTCAAGAACATTTCCAATTTTCAATAAACGAAACTATACAAAATTCTGATTACTTCAAATTATACTTTTATGTAACATTAAATTTGCATGGATTGATCAAAGAAGTTTGTGATAAAAAGTATTCAAAATTTGTGAGACAAAATGTTCACAATTCCTCATATGTCCAAACTGTATGCTTACAAAAACTGGTGTAACAGTGCAGCTTGTTGCATTTAATATATTTGGCATTATGTATAAAGCTTCCTCTTTGACCTGAAACATATAATTCAATTCATTAAAAATTAACCATTACCTGCCTAGTTTACTTTTCTGCTCAACATATAACTCAATTCATTCAAAATTAACCAATACCTGCCAATTTACTCTTATGTTCAACACATAACTCTATTCTTCCGAAATTAATCATTGCTGCCTAATTTACAACTTTTACTAATTTGCTACTACATTTTGCTGCTCAACATCATTTAAATAATAGTAAGAACTTCTAAATCTGTATATGTTCTTGTCACTGAAATGCAGCTAAAGCTGTTTTTGCATGGCAAGGCAAATGGTGCTTGAAGCTGTATCTAGAAGTCTATAAATCTAACTGGCATCCAAAATTTATTGAGTTCCTTTTATATGGGCATTAATGATTTCATACCATTCATTCTGCTGTTAATGCCTACAGCATGCATTTAACTCACCCTGAAAAGATTAAGGACTTTATACTATTCAGATTACTTATATCTTGTCAGAACGATCTTTCAATGCAAGATATCACACAACTACTGTCTTTTTGCTAAGAGCAAAAAAAATTTAAAAAACAACCATATGAACTGTTATTACTTTCTGTGCCTTGTTCAACTCCTGTTTGAGTGTGCTACATTGATTCTTGAAGTCTAATAACTTGGACTCTGTTTGTTTCAGCTTTTCCTGTAACCCTTTTACATCAATCTCCCCTTCTGGCTGAAAAAGTAAATTTATCTGCCATAACTTGTTCAAGTCACTGACTTGATATTTATAAAGTCACTGACTTTATAGCTGCACAAGTCACTGACTTGATATTTATAAAGTCACTGACTTTTTAGCTGACAAGGCATTGACTTGATATTTGTTTTGCAATGTCATTCTACCAGAATAAGCTGTGACTGATACAATTCATTAAAGATGGATAGTGCAGTTGTAACATAGACAAGATACAATTCATTAAAGATGGATAGCAGTTGTAACACAGACAAGTCTTCACCTTTCTGTTCTGCATTGGATCCTCAGAGCCAGCATACGAAAATAGGGTTATGTTGTTGCCCGTCCATAGTTGCTGGTTTTTCGCCTGAATTCCTTTACTTTCTGTTAACTCAAGAAATGTCCTGATTTGACTAAAATTACTTTCCACTACCTCAAGACAAGCCTCTCTTTAACTACCTCAAGAAAAGTCCCTGGTTGAACTAAAATTACTTTACCTCAAGACAAGCTCATCCTTAACTACTTTTCCTGGTTTAACTAAATTTGTCAAATTTTCCGACTGAACATTATTTTACTCACAATAGTTCCAACAATATTAAGATTTTAATCAGAGTAAGAGAAAGTTGAGAGAATTTTAAAAAATAACTCTTACCACCTGTACTCACTATAAGTTGAGCACAACTGCAAACTGCACAGACTCGGATCTGCCATTGCATAATATGCCAGCAGATCTGCATCTGTGCAGTTTGATAGGAATAACCAGAAGAACAAACAATATAGACCCTGATCTGCAGATGCATTATGAAACAGCAGATCAAAAACTTTGTTGTTTGCAGTCTACTTTGACTTATAAACGAGTATAGATGGTAGCTGTAAAAACTCTATACCTAGGAATCTTTGTTCTTGTAAAAGGAGTTTGGGAATCTTTTTTTTAAAAGAAATAATCTAAAATTCATGTGAGATAAAACAAGAAATATTTGTCAGTGGAATTCAAGATATTAGTACTGTATTTTGACACTTAAGTCAGTTGATTAAACATAGCTTTGATGCTCTCCATACTGGCAATATGCCTAGTGTTTCATAAGAAACACTGAACACTCTTAAAGTATGTTAAGTTTGTCCAAAATGTAGCATACAAGTGTTCTCTACCTTTTCCTCCACTTGAATTGATCGTAAACTTGTGCTTGAACTTGTCACTGAGCGGGTCTCTGTAGTGATATTTAATAACTGCATATACACAAAAAAAGGAAGGGATCATCAAAAGACACTGACAGAAATATGATAAATACAAAAAAAATCACAGGTAAAATATCACTAATTTGAAATTTTGCTTTAACGTTTATGATTACATTAGAAATGTATGGACTGAATAATCTTATATTAAAAAGTTGAAAATAATTGATTCAAAGAAGTCATCTGTTTCAAATGTAAAAAATAAACAGAAATTACATGATATATGCTGCTTTTAAAGGAAGCACTACACTAATTAAATTGAATGTATATTATTTTCTACATTTCTGATGAAGTCCAGTGCATTAGTTAGAAGTTCATATGCACTAAGACCATCTTACACATGTCAGCCACTAATCTGAACACAACATGTTGCATTTCAGAAAATAGTTGCTTTAAAATAAGGTTAATAATATTCTTGCTGCAAGTGACCATTCCAGAACTGGCCAAATCACACCTGTTTGCTTTGTGTAGATACGCAAAAACTATAGAGCTGGATTCAATAAACATTAACTTTTCTGCTTATGCTTTAAAGCAGTTTTCTATTGAATACAATTAATGTTCTTCATTGTTAAACAAATCTCCAGGAAACTATGAGAAAAAATATTATTGATTTTATTAGGAACTACAATAGGCTGCAGCAGCTGACTGGTCCAATAAATGTAGTGATACCTTAAAGCAGACTTTTCTGAGACAGCTGATTGGTCCAATAAATGTAGTGATACCTTAAAGCAGACCCTTCTGAGACAGCTGATTGGTCCAATAAATGTAGTGACACCTTAAAGCAGACTTTTCTGAGATAACTGATTGATCCAATAAGTGTTTTGATACCTTAAAGTAAACCATTCTAAAATTACTACTTACTTATTATTTTTTAGTTCTAACAGTTCTTAAAAAAAGGTTATTTCAATCATTTTCATTGCTCTATGTGTTAACCATATTTTACCCATTAGAAAATGTTCAGACACAATAATGGATTTTGGAGTTACACTATAAAATCACTGCATTTACTGAAAAGAAGCAAAGTACCTGTTGTTGAAAGTCGTGACATTTCTTAGAAAGCTGTTTTGATTTGGTTTTCTCGGACTCAAGCTCTGCTGTCAAATCCCTCACCTTTTTGGATAATTCAACAATTTTTAATCCTGCTGTTTCATTTGTAACTGGGCCACCAGCAGCTGAGCAAAATAAATATTGGGTAGAATCAGAATCATCATTAACATCTATCCATAGTGTGATGGGCAAAGTCAGAATGATCATTAATATATATGTATATCATACTGGGCAAAGTTTGAATGATCATTAATATATATGTATAGCATATTGGGGCAAGGCAGAATGATCATTAAAATATATGTATATCATAGTGAAACAAGTCAGAATGATTGCTAAGAGATACGTATATCATATGCTCAGACCCTTGTATTTACATCTTGTAAACACAGAAGTTGTTGTTGTTGTTGTTGTTGTTGTAGGGCTTAACGCCATTTTTCAGCACACAATAGGCTATACATGGCGGCCAGTATTAATGTACTTGTGGAGGGAAGCCCCGTGGAAAACCGGAAAGAACCACCGACCCACGAGAAGCTACTGGCAAGCTTTCTCACATATCTACATTGGCCGAATCCGAGACTCGAACCCACGCAGACAGAGGTGAGATGGCAGTGATCCGTAACGGACAGCGCTTTAGACCACTCGGCCACTCGGGGCCCCTAAACACAGAAGTATGCACACATATGTACATGTAATCTTCTATGTGAGAAAGGTAGAAAAACAACATGTGTTTGAGTTGAAACTGTCCTCCAATTAAGTTCTTCCTGGAAATTTTCTGATTTGATCCATTAAAAATACTCAAGTAAGATCTTACTCTGGCACTATAATAAAGTGATACTGTACCAACTGACACTGTAATAAAGCGATAATGTACCAACTGACACTGTAATAAAGTGATAATGTACCAATTGACACTGTAATAAAGTGATAATGTACCAACTGACACTGTAATAAAGTGACACTGTACCAACTGACACAGTGATAAAGTGATATTGTACCAACTGACACTGTAATAAAGTGATATTGTACCAATATTAGTATCAAACATCCTTTTTACTTTGTCACTTTCTCAAGAAAATTTCAAAGGCATCCCAGTCAAATACAATCAATGTTATGACTGACATTATACAATGGACACTCAAAGCAATAAGTCGTTGTTTTAATGACCCGTGCAAGACATTACAAAATAGAGACTCAAAACAGTAAGTCTCCTAATTAATATGTTGTTCAAGACAATCAATATATTCTCTACATTTTTACTTCTTTGTGGAAGCCAACATGAAAATAACCCTTATATGATTTATTGCTGAGGACCAAGCCCATCAAGGATTCTGCTGACAATCTGACATCATAGAATGAAATCCTTTTCTCAAAACACACATTCTGATACAAGCCAGACAAAACAAATTATAATACTGTGAAACTTATCTAATGTCTGCAGAGCATGTCTACCTGCCATGGCTGCTTTCTCTTCCTCCCATTTCTTCTTTAGATTTCTAATCTCAAAGTCCCTCTCACTCAGTAATCGGTAAGCTCTTCCATTCTCATCCTTCAATTCCTGTGCCAGAAAATATATACTGAAGGATGATATTTCAACAATAATAAATTATAGCTATCAGTGTGACAATACATTTTAAATCTAAACAGAGTAACATAGAATTCATAGGACTCTAAAACATATCTTTTACAGTAAGACTTGGCATGTGGAAATTTCATATCTAACAATTTTACCATAGAGAAAACCATGGTCAAACAAATTTCAAAATTTTATTAGCTGTAATTCATCTCTCTACTGCAGAAAATGAATTTTAATGATATGAAGCAGCTTCAAGAATTCCTACTTCAAGTACAAATTAACATTTATTACTAGAAAATGTACTTTCTGTTGTGAACCTAAAGTTGGGTAATAAATAATTTGGTTTGGTGTTTTACAGCACAGCAATACATGTAGGTTATTTAGTGCCAAAGCAATCAGAGTAAATTGCCTTGTCCAAGGATACACCATAGTATCTAACCCAGGCTGGTCTGATTGTAGGATCTGAATCCTTACCCTTTCAGTTGTGAATCCTGGATGCTAAATACTAAGCCACTGTGGCTCCAGTAATAAATGAATAGATTCCATTATTTTGTGCATTTGATTGTGATAATGGCAATCACAAATCAGTCTAATCTTTTCTTATTCCTAAGGAATCCCAGTAAAACATTGGATAAACCCAATTTTTCAAAGACTATAAATTCATTTATTTTCATGGGCATCCAATTTTTTGTGGGGCACCAATTTTACAGCTGCTACAAGAAATGAATTTAAAGACCCAATTTAAGAATGATCAATCTATGAAAACAGCAGGACTCTTTCCCCAGTCTGCAAATTTATGTAACAACAATATACCCATTTTTCACAAAACTACAAAAATGAACACCCATGAAAATCAATGAATTCACAGTATTAAAGAATTGCAATGACAAATAAAATATGAATTAATGGCATTAAAGTCCCCAAATCTTTCTAGCTAGAAAATTCATAACTTTTCTGGGACAGTCCAATCAATGTCACTGAGAGATTCCATAAACCAATCAAATGAGAGATTCCATAAACCAATCAAATGAGCAATATTATGACTGTGCTGTCTCCTGGTGTCTTATACAATCATAGCTCCATCTAGAGTTCACTCCAGGGTGAAAATTCTATATAGAATATTCATCTCATACTGAATACTCTAATTATAAATTTCTCCTCCATCAATAAAAAAAATGCATCCATTAAAAATGATGATGATGATAATGATAATACTTCTATTAGAAAACAAAGATGATGGTGATGATGGTTGTGGTATACTGTACAATCATCTGTGAAACCAATGACCCAATGATACACAACTATAATATTTTATACACTATCATGGGGATAGGATAGGAGAGAATGTTTATTTTTTTAAAGTATGGAATAATCTCTAACAACCATGCTAGCAGTATTAGCATTCTGATGACAGATACTGTCTTACTAGGGGTGACTAGGTTGAAAAAGTCACTTTCTGGCATAAAACTTCATCTTGTATTAGCAGGAGAGGGATGTTCATGTCACCCTGTATTGTTAACTATAGGGGGCTCAGTACTGGAGAATGTACACAAACATGAGTTGAGTGAGCCATAATGATGGTTTTGTGGTCTGAATGTGCCAGTAATTGGAAAAATGGTTAACTCAAACTGTACAGTAATTTATTACACCTCATCATCAGTAATTTTTGACAAAGGAATTCACTACCTTCAAACTGTATTTATTAATTTCATTATTTGAGCAATTTCCCAGTTCAAAGAAAGGATTGATTGTCTGAAAAGTTATTAGTATATCTGACTCCTGATATTCAGGACCAAAGCAGAATAAGTGAACAAATAGAACATAAAGTTCAGAATATGGGCGATTCACTATATTGACCAATAAAAGACAGTCTTAACAATGACTAAGTTCATTAAAAAATGATGAACACAAGACAGTTGCATGACTCTGCATACCAGAAGGTTTTTGCTCAATAAGATATTTAATATTAAAGGACCCACCTCCTGAGTAGGAAACATCAAGGAATGTGGAAAGCAAAGGTACCATATATACTTTCATATCAGTCAGACCCAGCTGTAAACTGCACAGACCCAGATCCTTCATGCATAATGCACCAGTAGATCTAGGTCTATGCAGTTTGTTAAAAATAATCAGTAGATATCACAACACAGACCCTGATATGATTTATTGTGTGATAGCAGATCAAGGTCTCTGTTGTTTGCAGCCTGAACCAACTTGTAAGCAAGGATTTATAGAAATTTCATAAATTCAGGAACAAAATCAGACTGAACTGGACACTGGGAAGAAAATAAAACGGTCTAAATGAAGCTGCTCATCTAAACATGTTCAGGATGATACGCGATGTCAATTGTATTTTTACACAAAAGCAGATTTAAGGAAAGGGAAAGAGAATGAAAACACTGCATACAGTATCTGAGAATTGTTATTTATCTTTGAGTAAAGATTTAAAAGATGTTACAAAGAGACAATAAAGAACTGTACAAGACAATATTCTTACACCAAAATGCATAATCAATGAATGCTTAAGGCTATTTACAAATTCAGTTTGGGGGAAACCAGAGACGACAGAGTGGTTGAGTAAAGAAAGGTACACAGAAGGGACTTGAGGAACCTATACAGAGGGGGACCTATGATCATTATGATACTGCAGCAAGTACTACCACTTTAAATAAAAGGTAGCTTCCAACATGCACAATGGTTTAAATGTAAGAAATATGGTCAGACTGCATACATTTTTAGAATGAAAAAATGAATCAAATGTCACTTCCTGATATTCAAAAGCTGATTCAATCATGTATCAATTTAGGAATGTTCAATAAGATTATGAATAATGATATTCAATAACAGTTTGAACTTTTAGTCAAAAACTTTACATGAATAATCATAACAACTCTTCTCAACCAAGTCTCATAATAAAAATATACCATAGCAGTAGTGCCTATAAGCACTATTGCTGCTAAAAAGTTACAATCATTATTTATTGTGTATTATTTCCATTGTTATTGTTTACGTATTTATTTTTTGGTTAAAACTGCAAAAGATCACTTGGCATCATGATCAAAATTTATCATGTCTCTCTCATGGTCTCTCACTTCTCTTTGTTTTTCCTGGATTTTTCCCTATTTTGGGAGCTGACAATGATCTCCAGATGTATTTAATCTGTGGCTAGCTGAGACAAAATAATTATATATGGGTTACAAATTCTGACATAGGTAATATCACCACAAAACAGTTATAGGAATGGTTACATGAAACTTAACAATATATGTAAACTAAGCTTTTGCATTTTTAGACCTTAAAAAAGAAAAAAAAAACTCACACAGAATATCACATCTCCAGAATTTAAATGACTGTTGATACCTTGTTTTATATCATAGAATAAGTGTCATTAAACATCACTTACCTGCATTGTTTTATATTACAATTCTTATTATTTTCCATTATAACATATATAATTGCTGGTAAGTAAGATCCAACTGTATTCAACATAGAGCCTGAATTGCTGTCACATTATGCAATGGTAGATCTTGGTCAATAATGTTTGCTCTATGATTAATCCCAACAAACTGCATATACCCAGATCTGCCAGCACATTATGTGCAAAGAGACTGCGTCTATGCAGTGTACACCTGGACCTGACTTACAGGATTGTATATTAGGTACACTGTAGCAACTAAGCATGCATGGGGTCGATTACAGGTGTTTGATTATAATTATGCTTACAATTTACAATTTGTTTGGTAATGATGATTACAATTACGTTTTATTTGGAAACCATAATTACAGTTATGATCACAATTACAGTGGAATTATTAAGATTATGATTATGAGTATGATTCCTTGTTATCTTCTTTTTTGCTTTTTTGTTCTGAGCAGATGTCATGCATTTTATAACTGAAAAACAAACAATTTCAACCTACCTAAAATTATAAGACACAGTATATTTTAGAAAAGATGGCTTGTATATTGGCCACCTATAATTACCCATTCCTTACTGTAATAGTCAATATTCATGGTCTTTGTTTATGGAAACTTTCATTATTTTTAGAATTATTAAGAATATAATTAGTGATTTTTTGGTTGTAATCATTTGTAATCATGATAAATTACACTATGCGATTACACTCCCAATGAAGGACAATTAAGATTATAATTACAGAGCCTATGAAATCAATGATTACAGTTACAATCACAGCTCACACTGTAATCGATTAAGATCAATTACGATTACAATCATAATCTGACCCATGTCTGTACTGTAGTACATGCCACTGCATATCTTACCCTAATCTGATTGTTTAGGAGATCTACTAATTCCTCTGACAGGTAACTGTTGTTGATCTTTGGTGGCTCACTCAGCTGTGGAGAAATTTATAAAGTTAAACATAATATAACTTTTTATATCTCATTAACAAAGTTAAAAAAACTTTAAAAAAAACTCATCTTGCTTGTTTGATTCATAATTTATTGATATAAACATGGATGAAAAGAAATGTCCTCGTCATGAAAAAACTGTCAAAATAAAAGAGAAGTTCACCCCTGCAAAAACTTGCATGTCAAGGACTTGTGGTTGAATTTTCATTTATCCAAAAAAAAATATGTATATTTTTCCATGAATTTCAGCATCCCTGAGAACCCTGAAATGGTATGTAATAAATACACACACACACACGCACACACACACACAAAGAATGTTGACATAATGAAATACATGTGATGAATGTTATTTAAAGCAAACTTTAAACTTTGTTCTTATTTATCATATTTATCAATCAATACACCACTCCCTCGATAACTCGCGCCCTGATAACTTGCAAACCCGCTTATAATGCGGGGTCAGGTGTGGATCCCAATTTTTAAACCAGAAAATACAAAAAAAATGATCCCTATTGGTTGAACTTGAAGAAAATTGCAATCAAAATTGGTAACAGAAACTTCATATACCACCCGTTTTATCACTGAAAATGGTAAATAGGACCTGGAAATTTAATCAAGATTATGAAATAACGACTTTTAAAAAGAAGTCATATAATTTGTTACATTTTCTTTTCAAACGACATTCTTGGTAAACCACAATTAACAATATTCAAGGACATTTCGATCAATGAAAATGTCACTTACGCCAAATGGAGGCACTACTTTAATAAATAAATACCAATTAAATAAAAAATTTTATCAATTGAAATTTGTGTTCTAGTTCTATCTTTTAGCTCCTTTTAAGTGTAATCATCATAAATGTAATGTGTCCTCTAGTAATTAAACATAAAATGTGTCAATCTACTGTAACAGCTATGTCCGTGTGTGTTTCGCTGAGAACCTAATTAAGTGCCCACCGTGTTTTGATATCGGACTAGTGGAAGCATCTGTTGTATTGTTGCACTAAATAAAAAGAAGGCCTCCTTTTCTATTATCATGGTAATTACGTCTTCTGAATCAAATAAAGCAGGTGGAATTGAAAAAAAGTCAAAAGGCATACAAATCCTACATGCTTAAGAACCAGTGGCACCGGTCGTATGTCAGGTAACTCATTTCAGTTGATCAATTGAACACTGTGATATGTTTTATTGTGTACATATCTAATTAAACTACCTTAAAAATTACCTACTCAATCATAAATGTGATTAAAGATAACAAGGCAGCCAAGCGAAATGAGTACTTCGTAAAATAATGAGCTTTGTTTCACAGATACGGACTGTTGTGGGAAAAACAAGTTTCAGAGAATTCTTGAATTCACATGTAGAGATATCCTCAAGCATGATAAGAAGTTTCACTATTACTTTTGCAATGAAATCATGGCATGAATATTTTACTAATTGAAAAATAAAAAAAATTGAGTTTCGACGTAGACGATTGTCTGACAAAATAAATGTTACATGTTTTTGATATAAAGGTATCTTGTTTGGTAGTGTATCAACAGTTAGTCTGGTTCCCTGCTTTGTAGGCTCCTAGTTTCATGAAATACTATTAAACAACACTCCAGGAACCAGACTAATCAACAAAACAAAAAAGCCGTGACATAATACACAAATGTTTTCATATACTGTGTTTGGTTGTTGAAACCAGTTGCAATCATGTTATCGATCTTTCAGATGTTGGACATTTTGAAAATAAATGTGATATATAGATAATAACGAACAACTTCATCAGAAAAAGTGCTTTATTGACAATTTTTCTCGACTCGATTATAAAACGAGGGTTCAGCCATTAAACAGCACAGTTCCCCCTCCCCCCAATCCCAACCACGCAGTTTTCTGGATGTCTAGCAGGTTTTTGGAGGTCCCTCAGTAACTCGCGCCATCGCTTATAGCGCAGTCTGTGTTTTTGGACCCCGATGTGTAAGAGTTATCGAGGGAGAGGTGTATTTGTCTGGACAAGTTGGTGTGCCTCAACTAGATTGCTCTCAAATAACAAGGTATATAACATTACCTTTAGATTTAAATTATCATCTATTCCAAATGCATTTGAAGAGGCTGAAACTGCTGACATTGCAGACTTCTCTCTTTCCTCCTTCCTCTGTTTTCTCCTGAGCAGCTTCTTCTGCTGTTGTTCTTGAAGAAGCTGAAACTGTTTCTTCAAACTTTCGTCTGTTGATTCCATACTGATTGCTCAGGAATCTGAAATACCACATGCAGATTTTGAATCTAGATAGTAAATAAAATCTAAAACCCATGCCAGAATTTACAAGGTTTAAAGTTTTCACTGCAAAAATTATTACTGGTGTGCAGTTGGGGTTATCAGATCTCGAGTGTTTTCATTACTCAATCAATTTAAAAATCTTTTAATGAATCATGTGACAAGATAATAATTCGAAGTTCAGGCAAAAGTAAAATATATATGTGGTTCCAATAACATCGTGAAAAAAAATTGGAACATTAGTGCAAATTTTTGGTGTTTATTAAATGTTTTTAAAAATCAGATTTCATCTTAGCTCATATCACACTTTCCAATCTAGATTTTCTTTTAGCCCACCTGAGATGTGAAAATTATATGTGTTAAATAACTGGCTTAATGATTAGTAGCTTTATACTTCTCAGTCTGTTACATGTACACAGCTGTCATGATGAATTATTAATCTAAGTCAGGGTCAGCATATCACATGTTAATCCTGACTAACTACAACAACTACAATTTCAGTTCAATCAAGAACCATTCCTGAATGGAACGAATTATCTCCAGTTCTTGAGGTCAGAATCCGAAGATGAGTTAAGTTCAGATGTAAAAATAATCTGCCTTATTGCAGTATTTATACAGACATCCATAACATGGTATCACTTATGCAAGTATATTACATGGCTACATCAATATAAAGAAGGACTGATTACAGCCAGGGAATCACTCCAATGACAAGGCAGTTACCAAAAATCAATAATCATATTATCAAAATTAAAAGTATAAAGCTAAGTCAATGAAGAATTATATATATATTTTTAGAGTGACATAAGAATAGACTGCAATAATATTAACACTGGTACATATAAAATGTTGTTGATCGAGCTGATGGCATCTAATGAGATGGATGCACATAGATGTCTTTCCTTCTTTCATGCAGACATATGTCTTTCTCCTCAAGACTGGTGGCTTAAAGGAATACAAGACATAAGGAATTGATTGATTGATTGGGTTTTAAGGCAAAATAGCAATTGAAAAAATTTTTAGTACTGAGACAAGCCTGTAAACACACCAAACTGGTGGCCAACCAAGACTTTTGCACATCATTCTTTCATCTAATATCATGAAATAATTTACATGTACAAACCTCATTACTGAGTAACAGGTTTAGAAGGGAAGGGGACGGTTACACTTGACTAAACATGTCTGAATATGCTTCAGCTTCTGCTTTTATCAAATTCATTAAGCTGAATACAGAGCTAAATTACTTTAAGTGTTCCAAAAAAGAAAAACATCAGTGGACAATATGAAGAAAGAAGTTACAGGCAGAAGTAATGTGAAATTTGAGAAAATAAATTACAGCATATTAGAATAAGTTACAGGAAAAAAAGGAATGTGAAATGTAACAAAATAAATGACAGCATATTATAGTGAGCATAATAATAAGCTCAACCTCTTCTTATATACAGTATGATCATGTAAATGGTTCAGTTTTTATAAGCACCCTGCACATAGACTCTGAATATGAATAACTGCTGTTATCATACAGATATGACAAGCTCCTAGCAGCAATGGTTTGTAATCTATCAAGGAGTATTGATAGAAGGGCACCAAAAGAAAGCTAAATAATCTCCATTTAAAGGTATACCCCTACTGATGACATAGTTTGTAAAGCAGGATACCTGACCTGAATGTCACCTAATTTAACCATCTGAATTCAGCCAAAAGGCTCGACAAACTGAAGCTATCTATCAACCTCCAGCATGTGCATCCAGAGGAGTTTGTTAACTCGGATTGTACCCTTTTTGTTATATACAGAGTACGAGTCAGGAAAAAAGAAAACACTAACGTTCAGTTCACGTTTGTCCATCATTAGAAAAAAAATTCATAACACTGTACGGTACTGCAGGCATATACAAAAGTCTGTTAACAAATATTTTAAAAAAATGAACCAATTCGATATAACGCGAACGTTTCTTTTAATGTAAATGCACAGACTTTGTGTCTTACTGTACTCAGGCATATACGTGAAGATATGACTATCACTCTTGCTTTATGCTTATGCTTACTTCTTTTAACAGACACTGATATTATCAATTTAATATCGTCTTAATAGGGCTCCGTTCAATCACTTTCTCATCTCAAACTTTATTTTTCTGACATTTGTCGCGACAACAAAACAGTCTCGCACTGAAAGGAGAGAATCGGCGATAAAATATTTATACTTTTCATTGGCCGAAATTTCCTAAGACATAAAGAAAATTTCGACTTAGATTCCGGTCCGTACTATGCACACGGCATCGCTAATCAGCGATTCTTATCGGCTAATATGCACACACACTGTAATATATCGATGAAATAAATAAAACGTGGGACTAACATGTACATTATATTAATCCTAGATAAACAAATGTTGTTATTCCTCCCCCCCCCCCTTCACCTGCTCATGTACACTCAATGAGTGAACCTATTTCAACTATTGAAAGAGCTTCGTTAGTATCGTGCCCTAATTTGACTAAATATGTAAAAAATTGTCTTCATCTCAGATTCGGAATTATCTATATTTTTCTTATTGCTTGGTGAAAACTTAGACTTTTTTTCCACAGGATAAACAAGCATAGATATTAAAGTACACTACTAAAATCATGATTTTTTCTTAAAGGAATCATGCCTTATATCCGGATAAATTTTGAGGATTTGCTCAAACATGTTTTTTTTTTTTTTATTTAAAAGGAATTTCATTCCATTACATTTTAAAACTAAAACTCTCTTTTGTATAATTTTCAACACCTATTCCACTGACAACAATAATGCTATTGGATTAAATTTCATTAGCAAGATAATATACATCTCAGTTAGATAAGAAATTGTTTGAAAACTAAACTTCTAAAACTAATGCGCCTAAGCAAACTCCAAGTAAATGCTTGGAAGTTGCTTCATGTTATGTTACACATGTTTAGCTTACACAAGGGCGACCGCTCACGTGGCCTAGTGGTTAGATAGTCCGCCTCGGATGCGGGAGGTCGCGGGTTCGAAACCCCGGCCGAATCATACCAAAGACTTCTTCAAATGGTACTAGCTGCTGCTTCGCTTGGCGCTCAGCATTAAGAGGTTAGTGTTAGGACTAATTGGCCTGGTGTCAGGATAATATGACTGGGTGGGACATGAAGCTACATGTATGCGGCATGATGCCCCAGTGCAATAACGATAAACTGCCTCAAAGCAGACTTCGTAGTGATATGACCGGAAAATTGTTAAAGATACGTTAAAAATCCAAATCACACGCACACACAAGGGCACTGCGTATAACCTTTCAACTTAAATAACATTATTTTTAAAATTTCAACACTCAACAATAAACAGCCAAAACCTGACGACAAGGTCGAAGTCTTTTTTGGAATTACATGCTACAACTTCCTTGCCCAGTCAATGTGCAATACGTCCTACACTTAATAAACGTTATTTTTCAAATTACAACACAAAAAGACCAACAAAAAAACCCAACAACACAGGAAGTAAAGCGCAACACGATTGACGAAGCCCAGATGAGAGGGCAAAAGTAAACAAAATAAAAGAAACTATGTACACAAAGTTAAATAACGTTCTGCAGGTAATCTCAGCAGTTACATGGGGCGATTACGGGTCCAACAGGCATTTACACTGAAATATTATGTAGGGTCATACGAGCAATCCTGTAAAATATATCTATATGTTTAACATGCTGGGACACTATGGAGTCATAAGAAGTTTACCACTAATGGCACATTTTAGCATTGTTAGAAGTGGTCGAACTCAAATGGTGTTAAACGGTAACATTGATAGAAGTGTTTGACCTCAATAATAGAAAATTATAAATTGTCATACGAGAATTAACATTTCGCCGTAGGTTTACGTTGGGAGCCATTATGGCGTCATAAGTAACATATTATGAGACTTCAAGTACGAAACCATAAATTTGGGGGTGGTGGTGTTACGAAATGGCAGACTTAACATAGCACCATAGGTTTACATTAGAGTACACAATAGGATGGATCAAAACTACGCTATCTACTATCTAATACTTAGTGATCTACTATCCAATACACCCTTTCTGAGTACTATCCAACACCCACCTTATGAGTACTATCCAACACCCACTTCTGGAATACTATTCCCAAACCTAACTTTTTGAGAACTATCCAAAACCTACTTCATGATATTCATCCAAGACAAAACTTTTTGGAATACTGTCCAGCACCAACATGTTGATTTCTATCCAATACAAACATTTTGAGTACTATCTATTTGATTACTATCCGATACAAACCTTTTGAGTACTATCTAACAAGCTTTATGAGTACTGTTCAACTAGAAGCTTTTTGAGTAATATTTAAAACCAATATTTTTTATATTACTGTCCTACACGTTGTATATGGTGACGAAAAAACA
>JAECUM010004969.1:0-81769 GCA_016617855.1 Megalonaias nervosa
TCAAACTTTTTGCCATGAGAATATAATACCAGAATAATAAACCCTTAAAATAATTATCTCCCTTGAACATCATTATTTGCTTGGATGTACTGCCATGTGTTCAGGTTGTCACTGAACTGCTCAGTTTTGTGGGTTAAATCAGTACACAGTCCAGCTCGACACTAAATAGCCTACTTGTGTTGCTGTGCTGAAAAACACGAAGCTAAACAATCCAAAAAAGTAAAAAAAAAATTTTATTTTATTGGGCATGACCATATTGGGAGAAAGATAAAGTTGTAAGCTAGCAATATACTCAAAGGGAGCTAACTCTTCTAGCATGTACATATGATAAGGACACTGTTTATCATGTTGTTTACGTGCACATAATATGGCAAGCTTTAACCCCATGAAATTTCCCCTAATGATAAATTTGTTAATTGAACAGTATGAGCATTATGCTGAATACAGAATTTTGAAATTTTGGAAACCAAAAGAACCCAAGTGGCCACTGGGTGAATGTTTGCCCTTATACAAATTCAGATCATAATATTTACAACATTTCTCACCCAATTTTTTGGAAATGTTCAGATGAAGAAGTAATTTTTTTTTTTAATTATTATAATAAGAAAGGCTTTGATTTTGTATAAATTGTTGTTGCTATTGAGTTGGCACAAGTATCCATTGGCAAGTGATCAGTAGCAGTGGTGTCTAGCACTTGGTGAAAAACTTATTTTCAAGGTTTATTTTTGGGCTTTGTCACAGGCCATTCTGACATTCATATTTTGTTTTGTAATTACCAGACTGAGGAGAGTGACAGTGAAGGTGACTTGTTTAGTCCAGATAAGGGAGACAATGAGAGTGACAGTGAGGATGATGATCAAGAAAAAGATTCAGAGGAAGAGGAAGTTTCAGAAGAAAAATCAAAGGTTTGTTTGTGTAATAATTTCAGATCCTCCAATCATATATTTATACTATGCATGCATTACCTACACATGTATTGATTTAGCAGTCAGTTTTTACAGGATCAATGCAGTTTTATGAAAACTTAAATTTCAGACAAATGCTATTTCTTGTTTGGATCCTGAATAGATAATTTTACCAAATCTACATTTTGTTTTGCATTTCATGTGCAATCCATTTGCATTCAGATTGATATCCATTTGCATTCCTTAATGTATTCTCTTATCATTTGAATTTTAATCTAGGAAATAAATTCAGATTTTGTGTGTCTTGTTTCCACCCATTGCTCCCCCTATGCGATGGAGATGCATTTAAAAAAAGTCAAATTTTCCATTTTTAAAAGTCTTTATGGGAGATAACTTGAGTTTTCATATATTTTTTAATAACAGTGTGCTTTACCTGTGTATATTTTAATTTGCATTGTTTGTTTGTTAGATTTTTATATTTTATATCTATTTCATGATATATAACATTGTATGTTGGACTTAACCATGTTTAAAATCAATTTTATTTTCTACTTGACCTGAATTATTGATTTTTTTTTAATTCTGGAAACAACTAATTCTTAGCTAAAATAAAATATTCTTTATGTCTTTGGGTTGAATATCAGGATCATTAATAGAAGTAAATATGTTTATTTGGGTCTGGGTCTAGCTTATTGAAATTTCCCTATAATTTACCTGGTGTACCTGACATTATCCATGTTATATATTATAATTTAGTAAAAAACTTTCTAATAATAACTAATATTTTATTTTGTAAAAATTAAGAACTTTCTGGAAGGTTATTTTCCATTTGGTATTTTTTTAAAGTTGTTAAATGTAACCTGAGGTCAAGTAGAGGACTATATAATCTTGTCACTGGAAAGATTATTCATTCTTGCATTAACATCTGGCAGAATCAAGTTTTATCATTGTTGTGCAATATTTTGATTTGGGTGAAACTGATTCAGAATATTTTTCCATGGAAATGCAGTAATGATCTTGGAAATGGAGACTTGGATTTATGCTAGAATAGAAAGAAAAGGATATATTCTCAGATTATATTATTGTGATCCAACAAAAGATTGTTGGCACATCAGCATTATACAAGTCATCGCCAACACATCAGTACCTTCCAGTACTTATGTCATCGTAAGCCGCTCATGGGGATGTCATCATATCATTATGACATCATCAATAAGAATAATGTCAGTTTGTAATGATGTAAAATTGTCTTGATTATCATGTGAGATCACTTTCAACTTTGATTATCACAATGAAAAGGCTTTTGATTGTGGAAATTTAGATGCAGCTTGAAAACAAAATTGATTTCAAATCCACTTATAAAACTTATTTATATTTCATTCCATTTTCATTTAACATTGATTGTTCAGGATCTACGTTTTTCATTAGTGATTTTTTTTTTTTTAAACTCAATCATCATTTCATTTGCCTTCATTTTGCATTATATTTCGGCATATTGTGCCTTCAACTTGCATGCATTCTTTCTTTATTCTGCTTTTCATTTTCTCTACTCAAATTATGTTTCAGGGTCATTACATTAAAACAGCTTGGGTCATTTGCATGTTTCAATGTAAATTAAAATAATAACAATTTTTTTCTCTCCACTTGTTTTTAGAAAAAAAAATACCTGTCATTGTCCATGATTGGGGAGTGGGGGATAATATCAGAAACTGTATTGGGGAATCATTCTGCTGGTAATCATTGTTATGAAAAACAATAATGTGTGCATCCTAGCAGACATATAAAAAGGCTAGCATTTTCTTTTATTTCAATATTAGTATAAAAGAGGTTGACTCGGGTTTTAGAATACATGGCTAGGTCAGTCTTGTAATGTGTTTCTCATAGAAGATTGCTTGCTCTGCATGGCTGTTTTCACTTCATGAACTTTTTGAAGTAGATTATAAACAAAATAATAAATAAAAAAAAATAAAACCACAAGCCAAAAACTTTAGATATTTAAAATTTTAAAATTACACTTTTAGAAAACAGTAATGCATACACTGACAAATTTTCTGCATTTCTAGCTTATTTTAAGACATAGTATTGTTGATTTTATTCAGACATCTTTAAGACATGATCATATGAAAAGTAAAATTGTTTATAGATTTTTGAAAATTTAATTTGATTTCCAGATCAGAGTTTTAATATAAATAAATGTGTTTATCTTTGAGGAGGTGTAAATAAATGATAATTATGTTATCCAAGGTTAAGGAAATTGGGGAAAAAGTCTGGGAAAGAGAACAGATTTGTTCCTGACAAGGAAAAGACCTTTAATTGTTTTACAAATATCGATCAGAAATGGGGAAAAATGGGGAATTTTCAGCTGCAAAACTTTAATCACAGAATAAATGTGTAATTTAATAATAATTAAGTGATCACAAGTTAAATTTAGTTTGTTCTTACTAGAAATATTGGGGGTTGCAGACCTCTTTAAGTTGGCTGAGATACAATTACAGTATGGCTCATTTAGATGTTCATCCTAAACATAATTTTATAGCGAATTCAATCACTTGGGCAATCAGACTTGGTCAGGTGGAATGGTTACCCCTTGGACTCCTCCATGACAGTATCTTTTCTTATGTGGAAGGTAGGAAGACCAGTCTAGCATCACAGTGTGCCAACATTACTGTGACATATGATCTCTGAGAGTTTAATAGAAAAATTATTCAGCTTATCTTCACCATTTCCCCCTGGAATTTAAAGTTAATGAAAATGTATGATAAATCTTTGCATATTATTTGGTAGTCCTCTCTGGTTATTGTCAGTAGTAAGATTTGGCACTGATTCACCTTTTGCAGTGAATTTTAGATCTTGCTAGATGCTTAAAAATTTACTTAACGCTGGATTAATTTTCAGTTAAAAATCCCTTGCTTACAGTGTCTTTGGCAATGACTGTATTAAACATACTGTCCATAGTTGGATTACATTGAAAGTGGAAATTAGGGCACCAACTAAACATAAGTAGATTTTTTAAAAAAACTTAATAAAACTCCGTCCTACTTTTAACACAAAGTTTTATAATTTTTAAGGTCTTTTTGTCAAAATTAATACAACACTTTTCTAAAAGACTTTCTTCATACCAGCATATGCAGTTAAGCAGATTATATGAACTTCTATGGTTGTTTTTCCAGTGATACAGCTTTTAGTACATGGTCTTATGCATAATTCACATGTTGTGTGAAAGTCTCATAGTAGAAGCTTTTGACTTTATAAATGCATTGTTTTATAAGTAAAACATTTTTGATTCAATTCAGTAAGGGGTGTAAATGAACCTTGAGAAAAAAAGATCTGGAATTTTTATTTTCAAAATGTGGAGGAACTCGATTATCAGAACGATGTCTCTCATCAGAGATTGATAGCTCTGCATGGCTGTTTTTACTTTCTGAACTGCAGGGTAGATTATAACAAAATAACCTGATATTTTTGTTTAGTTTATTTATTATTGTAAAATTTTGTAAGTGAACTGATAGAAAATAGTAATGCCTACACTGAAAATTTCATATTTTATGGCTAAGCAAAGTTAGTATTGTTGGTGCTGTTTGAACTACATTCTCAGAGTACACTGAAGCAGTCATTTTCATAAGCTGTCGGTTTTTTGAACATAAGGGGTTTCTTAATAATGATGAAAAATAAATGTCAGTCTAAGTGGATGAAATATATATCAGTGCATATTGTTTTTTATCAACATTGTGTGAGATTTGTAGAGCAAGCACTTTAGCAGTTGTAGTGGTGCACCAAAACTCCAGAGTAGCACCTTGTCCATAATTATCCAGTACCATATTTACAATCAGATATTTAACTGTTTATGATGTAATGCAGATACCAGGAAACTCAATTCTAATAAATCAGTCTAGAATTATCAAACAAATTTGCAGCTCTAATCAAACTTATGAATAATTGCAAAACAAAAAAATCACATGTGGGACTAAATTGAATTTAATCATTTAAGCAAGGCTTGATCAGACCACTTAGTGATTAGTAACGTACATTTTAATTTTTAGGCACCCCTGACTGGATTCGCAGCAGAGTTAGCAGCAAAGATTGGAGTACCACAAGCCAAGCCTTCTGCTGACTCAAATGAAGTCCAAGATGGAGATGAGGAAGAGGAGGAAAGACAAGCACCCAAAGGTAAGAATAGAATTTGTGTAAAAGCTTGTACAATACAGCGATATATACACTTATTTTGCATTCTCTTGTCCTGTAATCATTAAACTGTCTGAACATACAACTTGAACTTGTGCTTGTGATTAAAAACATTCAGCAATCCAAAACTTTGATTAGGATGAGGTCACAATCATCGTAATTATGACAGCATCCCATTGGAATTCCAAGTGTTAGTGTTATTGGGAATTGGTAATAAAATGAGTATCAGGGCAGATATACACAACAACTACCATTGGTGTGGTGACATCATCATCAGTGATTATTTCTGCACAATCTATATTTGAATAAAACAGAAAAAGAATTTCAATTTGATGAGAAATGCAATACAGCCAAACTGTTACACTTAGGGCTGTTCCATTAAAATATACATGGGACCCAAGGAAGACACTTTTGAAGTGGGGTTCTCACCCATAAATGCAATTTAGAATTTTCTTATCATTTTAGTATGAATTCTGTGAAATCAATGTACCCTGGCATATACTTTAAAAAGCTGTCTTCCCTGGGTACCATGTATGTTTAAATGGAACAGTCCTTATTACAGTTATATTTAAATTAATATATCATACTTTATTGCTGTTTTTGACATTGTATGCATTTGCTGTATAATCAAAACGCTTCAGAAAATCAAAATGTGAAAGCTGTAATACATTCCATTTAGGGCTGTTCCATTTAAACATACATGGGACCCAGGGAAGGCACTTTTAATATGAGGTACTCATGCATAGAAGGCAATTTAGAATTTTCTTATCATTTTTATGTGAACTTTGTGAAATCAAAGTACTCTGGTATATATTTTTTAAAAACTGCCTTCCCAGGGTACCATGTATGTTTAAATGGAACAGCCCTTACAGAATGGAACAGCCCTTACAGAATGGAACAGCCCTTACAGAAAATGGAACAGCCCTTACAGAAACAATGTCTGATTAAGGCAAAATGTGAAAGGTTTAATACATTCCATTTACAGGAACAATGTCAGAAAGTAAAACCAAATTTCGATAAATCTAGTTTCATTTCATATCAAACAAAAGGAAACAAGGGATGAAAGCAAGATATACAAAAATCTGAAAGCATTTCTGCGGCTATAAAGAAATCAAACAGATGATAAATGAAATGTGAACATCAGTGGAATACAGAGGGATCAAAAAATGAAATGAAAATGGAAGTCAAACAGGATGTAAATGATGTTCACATTCATTAAAATTACCAGTATCAGGGTCTGTGGTTATTTCGTTGAAATCTAATTTTAAATGTCAAGTGTATATAAGAGCATCTATTAGGTTTTACATCTATTGGCTTCAAACAGCAATCATTTTATAAAAATTCTGATTTTCGATTTCACTAAATACTCCACAGACATGATGAAGAGGTGCATGATTTTTTCCATGCTCTACTGAAAACAAAGGTACATTTTTTCCATGCTGTTCTGAAAACAAAGCTATGATTTGTTTCTATTCTGTGTTGATAACAGAGGTACAATCTCTTAATATTTTTCACATCAGAAACAAAGAAAAGATCTGACACTAAAGTTAGTAAAGGAGGAAAGAAGAAGGAGAAGGACAGTAAAAAGAGTAAATCGACCCAAAAAGAAAAAGGTATATATTATTTTCTCTCTTACACGTTCTTGTCAGATTTGCAGTTTTATCTGAAGACACTAAACTTTATTGTAGACTAAAATCCATATTAGTGTGGTTTATTTAGTTATACTGTTCCAGTTTTCAGTGTGGTATAGTTATACAGGTAAAACCCATTATAATGCGATGCTCGGGGTCCAGAGAATAACATCGCAATATAAGTGGGATCACATTAACAAATTTTTCGAGAAACTTCCCCATAGAAAATGTGCATTGAAATTTCAGTGTCATCAGTTTTAACTAACCTCTTGATCATATATCATTTGTTTTGTTTGCTGGGTTTCATCAGACATCAAATGTACAGTACTTCAGTTTTGAATTGTATACTTGCCAATATGGCAGAAATAGTGCAAAGTGAAGTTAAGGCAACATTAAACGCAGTGCTGGGATTAAATATCTGCTAGGGATATGAATAATCGGCTTTTCCAAGAGCATATATTTAGGATCTTAAAAAGACAGGTCACCTTCGATTTTAAAAAATGGGAGCCATGCTGCCATCACATTATAAGCAGAATCACGTTATAAGAAATCGCGTTATAATGGGTTTTACCTGTACTTTCAGTTTCAGTGTAGCATAGTTATACTTCCAGTTTTCAGTGTGGTATAGTTATACTTTCAGTTCTCAATGTGGTGTAGTTATGCTTCTAGTTTTTAGTGTGGTATAGTTATACTTTCAGTTCTCAATGTGGTGTAGTTATGCTTCTAGTTTTGAGTGTGGTATAGTTATACTTTCAGTTCTCAATGTGGTGTAGTTATGCTTCTAGTTTTGAGTGTGGTATAGTTATACTTTCAGTTCTCAATGTGGTGTAGTTATGCTTCTAGTTTTGAGTGTGGTATAGTTATACTTTCAGTTCTCAATGTGGTGTAGTTATGCTTCTAGTTTTTAGTGTGGTATAGTTATACTTTCAGTTCTCAATGTGGTGTAGTTATGCTTCTAGTTTTTAGTGTGGTATAGTTATATTATTCCAGTTTTCAATATGGTATAGGTATACTTCCAGTTTTCAGTGTGGTATAGTTATACTTCTAATTTTTAGTGTGGTATAGTTATACTTCCAGTTTTTAGTGTGCTATAGTTGCATTTCCAGTTTTTATTGTGATATGCTTATACTTTCAGTTTTCAGTGTGGTATAGATACTTCTGGTTTTCAGTGTGCTATAGTTATACTTCCAGTTTTTAATGTGGTGTAGTTACCCTATTCCAGTTTTCAGTGTGGTATAGTTATACTTCCAGTTTTCAGTGTGGTGTAGTAATACTTCTAATTTTTAGTGTTGTATAGTTATACTATTCCAGGTTTTAGAACAAAGTACTTGAACAAATTAAAGATGATAACTGCAGACCTTGACAGCCTGAGAATTTAGTTTTATTTTTGAGCTGGTAAATGATTGTCAGTTTCATTTTGAAATATTCATCAAGCAATTGTGCGTAATTTTCATCATGTCATCATGGGTAATTTTCATCAAGTCATCAGTAATTTTAATTAAGCCATTGGGAGTAATTTTTTGTCAAGCCACTGAGAGTAATTTTCATCATGTCATTGGGTATAATTTTTGTCAAGTCATTGGGTGGAGTTTTCATCAAGTCTTTGGGTATAATTTTCATCAAGTCATTGGGGGTAATTTTCATCAAGTCTTGGATATAATTTTCATCAAATCATTGGGTGTAATATTTATCAAATCATTGGGATGATTTTCTTCAAACCATTGTGGGTACAGTATTATACTTTTCCTCGATCTTTGTTTATATCAACAAAAATTTTTGGCAGTGGAGACCCTAACACCAGTCATATCCACAACAACTTGCACAAAATTGACTTTTTAGAAAGTTCAACATAGTTGTCACATAAGCATCAATATGCAAGCACATGTCTGTACATATGTATGTCTGTCCACACCCTAAAGTCAATTAAGAAATTTAGATCACGCTTATCATTAAACTTTACTGCTCTTTTGTCTGTTCATAAATACATAGGTCCACACCTTACATTAATGTCAGTTCACATTTTGAGATTAAGTTATAGTGTCCTGTGCATATATCTGTACATACATACATACACATACACACACATACATATATACATACATACATAGACTATATTAAGGTGGATTAAGATTTTTTGGTAAAAGTTTGTTATGGTATTGCTTGCATACCTCTACATGCAAACATCTGTCCACACCCTAGATTAAGATGGATTCAGATTTTAGATAAAGCTTTCAGTTATTTCTAGCTAAATAAAACTGGCCTCAATAAAAAGAGGGTCTCTTGTTGAAAAATTAATTTAAGGACAGTAGGGAAGAAAGAAGAACAATATCCATTTTTTAAAAAATATTTCTGAAATTTATTTTTAAGCTGCAGAGGATGACCCATTTGGACCGCCAGATGAGGATGATGATCCATTTGGCACTGCAGGAGGGTTATTCTCAAGCAAAAAGAAGGGACTGTTTGATGAAGAAGAAGAGGAAGGGGTAGGCTTCTTATGTTAAAGGGAAAGGCCATGAAAAAGTCCGCTCTTTCTTTTCTGATATAATATTTACTAAAGAAATGTCGGAAATATACAAAATAAATATAGGAAATGTACATGAACTTCCAAAGTCCACATGGAAATAAATTAGTTGAATTTGTCAAAATTATTTGTACCAACTGTATGTTTGTGTTGTGCTGTATTGCCACAGTAACATTTAACAAGGATATGAAAGTGTCATGAGGTCATCCAGTGGTTTGTTGTGTCATGAGGTCATTTAGTTTTAAAACAAAACTCATTCTGATATCAGCAATTTTCTAACAGCGCTGAGCCTCCAATTAATGTTTGCTTTCTGCTCAGGCTCTGTGTGGACTTAAATTTCTTATGATTTTGATAATGAGTACAAATTCAAAGATGATGTTTTGATCATTAAACTGTCCCATGAAAACAGATAAAAGACACTTTATTTTGGCCAAAAGTTAAAATAATTGATTCCTAATTTTAGATTTTGTATCAGGAATGTCTGACTTGTAAGTAAATAGTTTGTGTTTTGAAAGGAAGTATTGTAGTCACAAGTTCCAAATAAATTGTTCATTTAGACAGTGTGACTGCTCCTGTGGCCTAAGTGGTTAGAGCATATGCCTCAGATATGGGAGGTCGTGGGTTCTAACCCCAGCTGAGTCATACCAAAGACTTATAAAAATGGTACTTGCAGCTGCTTTGCTTGGCACTCAGCACTAAGAGGTTAGTGTTGGGACTGGTCGACATGGTGTCAGGATAATGTGACCAGGTGTTACATGATGCCACATATCTGTGGCATGAAGCCCCAGTGCTAGACATAACTATAAACTACCACACGGCAGACATCGTAGCAATATGACTGAAATTGTTAAAGCTCCATTGAAAATCCTAAAACACACACATTTAGACAGTGTAAACATCAGAACTCTTTTACAACCTGGTTAAGTCACTGATGGCAGTCAGCAGTGACAGAGATCATATGTTAAGTGACTTATTTTATAGAGAGGCAAATAATACTTCCAGTGTGATTTACAAAATGTGTCAGACACACTATATTGAATAAATAAAATGCAACATGGACCTTCCATTGAATATCAGTAGCTTTACAAAGATTGCAACATTGACATTCCCTTGAGTATTAAGTAGCATTACAAGGAGTGTCATTGGAACACTAGTGTTCTTTCAACAACAATGCATAAATCTGACTTATCATTATATGGAATGAAATTTGTTTATAATTCACGGAAACTGGATATCAGCTTAATTCATTGACATAAATACAGGATCAGATATTTTTTTCAGGGTGGTTTATTTGATGATGTCATAGAGAAGAAAGGAATGGGAAAAGAAAGAAAAAAGAAGGATAGTGAAAGTGAAAAAGAGGAAGGTAAGGCACATAAGTCAGCAAAAGGAATAATTGGCTTCAGTCATATGGATGAAATTAATATTTAACTTGAGATTCTGTTCAGATCTGCATGTTTATTATTTTGCCTATAAATTTGTACTGACTTTTGAAACCCTATATAGAATATATTCTGAAACTTTTGTGCTGGACATGTCTGATGGGACATATTTGTTTTATTGACAATAAGATGCAAAACTTGGACTTTAGAAATAATTAATAAGTGGTTGGTTTTGGCTCATAAAAATAACTGAAACTTATACAAGGGTATTTGGCCATGTAATGCCCTTAAGACCAACATAGCAACAGGTGTTAAACTATTTCAGAGACTTGGTTTATTGCATATATTAAGACTGGAATAAGTAAAATAAGTAAAACCAAAGATTTTATAATTGGGATGAGTGAGTTTAAAACAAAATTTGAAGATAAAAAAATACAAAAAAAGTTGTAAAATATTTGGGATGCCACCATGAGTTTCGAACTTGTGACCACTTGTTTGGCAGCTGGGACTAATAGAAAGGCAATTGTGATTGTTTATATACAAGATTTTCTGTAAATACTTGTAGTACAATGTGACCACTAAAGTAGCATCAGCGAAGTTTGGAAGTAACTATTCAATTTCGTGGATAAAAAGTGATTTTCAACAAACAGTTTTAGACAGCAGAATCATGAATAAATGATGTATAAAGACCCATATGATTGTAAACAGATGTTGATATGTTGATATTACACTATTGCACAGCAAAAATGGGAACAGTATGTTTAATTATTACAGCAATTAACTCCATCTCAAAATCTCTGATTCTGATATTTTATAAAGCCTGAAACTCAAGCTCAAACCACCAGAATCATGTAAGATTCATACAGTACAAACAAATAATTGAACTTCACCATTTTAATAGAGGGACACAAGTTATAAAAATCCATATAATTCAAAATGTGTTTAAGCTTTTTATTGTCAAGTCTGTCAGATATTTGAAACTGAGAATGAGCTGCTCTCAGAATCAAATGAAATTATTTTATGGGGTTTGCAGTCACCTTGTTACAAGAAGGGAAAACACTGGCTTTTAAAACTTACAGTCTCATTAGGATTTGGGTTTACAAGAAGGGAAAACATTGGCTTTTAAAACTTCCAGTGTCATTAGGATTTGGGTTTACAAGAGGTATCAGCCTTAAAAGTTTTCACTGTCTTTTCATTTGTATTTTTTTTTTTAAATTACTTTTCCTGGCAGAATATCCAGATAATTGAGATTTATTTATTTCAGAAAAGTCCCACAAAAAGAGGAGCAGGACATCCAGTGGAAAGAATGTTCCTTCTGGAGGAGTGGCTATATTTGGGGGTTAGTAGAAATCCACATTTTTCTGAATTTTGACTTGTACATTCTAGAAGAATCCACCTTCATCTGAATTTTTGACTTGCACATTTTAGGTTCATCTGAGCCAACATTATATACTACAGGTCTTATGCCAAACTCCTGATTATGCAACCCATTCTGACCCCGTCATTTGAATAATCGGAGGTTTACTGCAGAGTATCAGGATAGTTCATTAATTATTCTTTTGGAAGAAAAGAGAGTGATTTTATATCAATCTCTCTTTGTACTTATGAGTGTAATATATAATTGGGGGCTCTGAGTGGCTGAGTGGTGTAAAGTGCTCACCATTACGGATCATTGCCATCTCACCTCTGTCTGCATGGGTTCAAGTCTTGGGTTTGGCCAATGTGAGTATGTGAGAAAGCATGCCAGTAGTTTCTCGTGGGTTGGGGTTCTTCCCAGGGTTGTGGCGGGTTCTTCCTACACCATTTATACTGGCAGCCATGTATAGACTATCTTGTGCTGAAAAATGGCATTAAACCCTACAACAACAACAACAACATATAATTGAGGGGTGGGGGTGGAGAAGCAGTAGCACAGAAAAGGATGGAGATAATACTGCTTAGTTACAGATTTTTATTGTTTTGAAACCTGTCCAGAATATAGTAACAAATAAAGGTCACCATAAAGTCCTTTTCTGGAATTTGAAATGAAGTCTAACCATCAAGTAATTCCTTTACTTGTATCGCTATTAGTTTAAGATATATTGTTCTAATAATGACTGCCAAAAAGGCAGTCATTATTAGAACAATATATCTTATCTAATAGAATTCTCACAAAATTTTATAAATACATTCATCCCATGGTCTAGTTGGGCCTAAATCAAAATGATGTCTCTTGGACATACAATATGGATGCTACTGCATCCATCTTGAAAATCTTATCAATACTACCCCTGCACAGATGGCCATATCAGCATGTTCTTTTCGCTAAAGTATCTATTCTGTTTTCATGATCCAAAATGAAAGAAGTTATGATTTGACATTCAGTATGGCTGCAACAGTGACAGTTTTGAAAATCATAATGCTATTCCCCCAGCATGGATGGTAATACTGTCTTGAGGTTTTCACTAGAAAACTTCTTATGATGTTGGCTTAGTCCTAAATGAAGGTGGTACCAATCTGACATACAGTATGGCATCTTGAAAATCTTGTCATTACCATTCCCCTTGAACAGATGTCAATACAGCATTTTCACTGAATGACTTCTTATAATGTCTGTTTAGTTCTGAAAAAAAATGGTGTTTGTTGGACATCCATTATGGCCACTGTAACGTACATCATGAAAATATTATCACTACTCATCCTGAATGGATTATTGTTTCAAAATGGGATTTCCAATAAACACTTAAGATGATGTCTTGTTGGTATAATTGGATAATTGAACCAGTCTAACAGTCAATATAGTTATGTGGCCATCTTGAAGAGCTTGTTATTTATGCTCCTTCTGTATGTCCGGTAATATTGATGGGGATTTCAATAAAAGACTTCTTATGATGACATGGTGGTGGTTATTTATGACGATGGTAAATTTACAGATATCTTGAAAATCTTGCTGTCACTGATCTTCCGAAGCATCAACATGTTTTTTTTTTCACTGAAGCATTTATTATGTCTTTTTTGTACTGTATGCAGAGGTGTATATAAGACCTCCAATATGGCATCTAAGATTTTATTTTCGCTATCTCGAAATGGACAGCCATAACTACATGGGTATTTTAATAAATGACTTGTCATATCTAGTTGGTCCTAATTAAAAATGGTGATGACTGTTTGTGGTCATTTAAATTTGTGTGCATTGTGTACAGTCTAGACTAAACGGAAGGCTATTTCTGACCAGTGAAGTTGAAAGCTGAAATAAATTTCTTTATGCTGTGGTATAATTTCCTTATAAATGGCTTTGTATCATATATTCTGATTGATTACTCACAACTATTTAACTGTACATTGTGTATGTGAGGCACTAAAACACATTGGCCTTATCTGTAGTGGCTAATCAGAATGATTACTCATGTATTAACTATGTTTGTAAAAGAATTCATTCTGGTTGGTACTCCAGGATTACTTAAAGCCTGTGACTTCTACCTAGCGTCTAGAAGTGATTACTTTTGTATTACCTATGTTTAATAGTGTTTGGATTGGTACTCCAAGATTACTTAAGGCCTGCAACTTCCACATGATGAAATCTGGCTTCTAGAAGTGGACATTTATAACAGCTTCTGAAGCAAATTTTTATGTGCTTTGGCAGAAAACAAAACTTTAATTTTTTTTTTAGTACATGAATCTTCTTTCAAAATATTCTTTTTAAATGTATTATGTATTTGGTGATTTGGTGTCCTGTCACAGAGCAACATTTCATAGACAATTTAAACTGAATGCTTTTTATGCTTTATTAATTATTAATGTGAAGTCTGTGACTTTCACAAGGTGAAATCTGGCTTCTAGAAGTGGACACTGATAATAATGTCTGAATCAAATTTGTATAAGCTTTGATCTAACAAAAAATAGTTTAAAAATTTCAAAACATCCTCAGATTTTTTTAGTACAGGAATCTGCTTTAAAAATATTCATTTGAATTGTTGTTTGTCTTTTATGCCCTGTCACAGAGCTAATGTTTCATAAGTCACTTTTGCCTGAATGCATTTACTGCGTAATAATACATTGGCTTTTTTGAGGGTATTGCAGGCATTTTAGAGGCAAGCTGTTTCATTAATAATTAGAGTCTGGTTCCGCATCATATCTTCCCAGAACTATAGGTTGTTTTTTATACTATTCTTGGAGTCTCATAATTTAGAAATGGGGAAGAACTTCACTGTGACTGGAATCAGTCACATAAATTGTAATTGATTATTTGACCATTTTACTCCAAGAAAAAGATATTTGACTGACGCATTGAAGACCATACTACTTGTTGGAATACAATTTCATTTTGCAGTGATTTTCTTTGTATTCTAAAAAGATAAAAATAAGGACTCTACTCTTTCAGATGATGGTGATGACCTTTTCTCCTCTGTTAAAGAAGAGTCCGTCAAAGAGAAGGTAACTCCAGCTGTGGAAAAGAAACCACCAAGCTCAGGTGGTGGTGGGTTATTTGAAGAGGAGGAAGAAGAAGATGATTTGTTTGGTACAAAGTCAACAAGCAAAGTGAAACAGGAGAAAACAGGTGCTTCATTAGCATATTTTTGGTGTGCATGAAAGGAAATATAGCAGTGCTGAATACTAATACAAATTTTGATTTCAGGAGAGAGATTGTGATATTTGTAATATGTGATTGTTTAAAGTGACCCAGAATAGCTACTTTGGTGATGTTGACTTTGGTGTAAACATTTCATGTGATTGTGTACAGTGATCCTGGTAAGATAATGTGGTAATGTAGAGCTGTAAGTGTGTGTCAGCATTTCAGGTGATTATGTAAAGTGATCCTGGTAAGTTAAAGTGGTCTTGTAGACCTGTAACTTTGTAACTATGTGATTGTATGAACTGACCTTTGTAAGGGCTGTTCCGTTAAACAGGGTTCGCACTGTACCTTGAAACGTACTTGAATTTCAGTTCATCCTTGAAATGTACTTGAAAATTATTTTTACCTTGAAAAGTCCTTGAAAAATACTAAATAAAAAATTATATTATCAGATTATAATTGTGCGTGGACCTGATTTTAGAGAGCATTTAAAAGTGTGAATCTTTTCCAACCATTCTTCTTCATCGATTTATTTTTTACGGCAGTGGTACATCTTTGCACTTTCAAACTCTAAAAACAAAAGATAATGAAAAATATACACAAAAATGGTCACAATTTGTTCTTATTGTACATCCAAGCTTCTGATTTTCGGTGTACTATCTAAACTTCGGAAGTCTGGTGGAAGTCAGCTATTGCCTTTTTTGGCATTGCAACCAACTTTGGGCGTAAATTACAGCCGTATGCCTGTTAACAGAAGGCTGCTTTCTACACAGTGTACTTAACATTTACATGTAAATGTACCTGCAGAATTTTGATGAGCTATCACGCAACAGCAGATATTAAAAATTAGATGCAGCAACATGTGCCATACTTTTGCAGCAGAAATTTTAAGATGCTGCATGAATGCATCATATCTTGCATCGAAGTTACTCTAGAAATCGATTTTGTCAGGTATGGTCAACTTCAGGTATGCATAAATTATGCAAATCGCTATATACGAGGTTGGCCGATTCATTTGCATGAAGTGTGTCAGAGAAAGAAGGTGGGCTTCGGCAATCTCCGTAAACTTCGATAGCTACCAAGTATTCTGGAGGCTGCATTTACATCCACAAAAGGATAAACACGTGTATGTGGCATTTATAATACAGAATATTTATCTGGATAATTTTCTGCGAGTGCTTACCCATTTCACTTGAAGCAAAATGCCTGCGAAGTATGTGTTCAACCGCAGTGGTGTCAAAAGCAAGAATACAAGACCTGGTAATTAATTTCCCATATCAGATTTATTGGGTATTATCAGCCACACAGCAGTGTCTTACTGTATTTACTATCTGATATATAGGGGTATTTTTGTTCTTCATATAAAGATCTGAATCATTTGTTTTTGTTAGAAATAAAGTTTTGTTATTCTCTAAGATTTGGGTTTTTTTATTCTCTATTATAAAGTCTCAAGCCTATTCCACAATTATTAGGAAGCCCCTTGTCAGAAAATTACAACATTTTCACTAATCCTTTAAATGGCCATTGATAATTATACCTAAAGTGCACTGGACATCGAGGTCCTAAAAAAAAATTGGATAAAGTCCTTGAATTTTGTCACAGCAAAGGTGTATGAACCCTGTTTAAACAACCACGGTACCCAGGGAAGGCAGATTTTTTAAAATTAATATGCCAGGGTACTTTGATTTCACTGAGTTCATATTAAAATGAAAAAAAAAATTGTAAATTGCATCTGTGGGTGAGTACCCCAATTTAAAAGTGCCTTCCCTGGGTCCCATATATATTTTAAAGGAATTGCCCTAAGCTAATGCAGTAAAGTATGTCTCTGTTGTTTTGTAAGTAACATTTATGTGAGATGTCTTTGTCTCCTATGAAGACACATTTCACTCTCCATAGGTACATATCTGGTTACATACATCGGTATGTATATGGGTGTATACATGGCTACATATCTGGGTACATACTTGGGTACATATTTGGATATATATTTGGGTACATACATCAGCACATATCTGAATACATACATGAGTACATATTTGGGTGCCTACATGGGTACATATGTGGGTATATGTCTGGGTACATATATCACTACATATCTGTGACCATATATCACTACATATCTGTATCCATACAATGGATACATAGCTGGGTACATACATGTGCACATATATGGTTATATATCTGAGTAGATACATTGGTATATAACTGGGTCCATACAGTAGGTTCATATATGGGTACATATTTGGGTATGTATTTGTATACATACATGAGTATGTATCTGGATATGTGCATTAGTACATATTTGGGTACATATTTGGGTATATACATAGGTACATATTTTCACAGTGATTAAATATATTAGATGGCTTATTTCTGGGCTGATTGCCTTAAAGAGCAATCTAATGTAAGTGATATATGGCTGATTTGCAAAGTAGGCTGATATTTTAAGCTAGCTTGATTGTGCCATGCTTTAGAAGGGATACTGTGATACCCTCTGTCTGTCAATCTGTCTGTCTGTCCATTACTACATCTTATCTGGAGGGAAATTCTTAAAACCTTGTAGCTGTGTTGGCCATGGGGTAACCTTCTGCAGAAAAGGGGAAGGGGAAAAAAAACATCCTTGTCTCACAACCCTGGGGTTCTTTGCAGAGGGTCAAAGATCAGAGGTACAAAAATTATAATGACAATGATATCATAATGACAAGAATTGACTGTGATAATACATTGATAGCGTAATGACATTGATAAATCTTAGACATTAAAATGACAATGGTCACAGAGTATTTATAAGCAAATCATATTGATCATGTATTCAAATGAAAATTATACTGATATTGATATAACATTGAGACTTTAATATTGAATTGAAAATGACATCTCAATATTAAATATCAGGAGTAATTGTATGTCAGTGTTTGTATATAGACATAAATATGTCAGTGAGAATATTTAGACATTAACATGTCAGTCATAAGTATTGCCAATAACATATCAGTGTTACTACATTGACATTAACATGTCAGTGATAATACATTGTCAAGAACAAGTCAGCCAGATGACAATGATTATTTGCTATTATCAGTAGAGAGCCAGCCTGTAAAGAAGCCAGCCATCTCAGATCTGTTTGGAGATGAGGATGAGGAGGAAGGAGAGGGAGGTGGATTACTTGGTAGCAACAGTTTGGTGAAAAATAAGGAGGAAGAGAAGAAACCAGTGGAGGAAACAAAACCTAAGAAAAAGGAGAAAAAGGTTAGATTATTTATTTATTTTTTTTTTTATTTTTATTATTTATATCCATCATTTTCAGGTACTTTAGATAAATAGGTAGAGCAGAAATAACAAAAACTGTATTCATTAGCATAACATATCTATAAAAAGAATCAAACTTTTTCTTTTAAACATAGCATTACATATCTATGAAAACTATATTCATTAGCATAACATATCTATGAAAAGAATCAAACTTTTTCTTTTAAACATAGCATTACATATCTATGAAAACTATATTCATTAGCATAACATATCTATGAAAAGAATCAAACTTTTTCTTTTAAACATAGCATTACATAGCTATGAAAACTATATTCATTAGCGTTACATATCTGAAAAGAATCAAACTTCTTCTTTTAAACATTTACCATGATGTAAGAAAGTAATTTTCTTTTTCAAATATGTTATCTGAGTGAGTCAAAGGAGTTACATAAGGGAAGTATACTCAATAATTCTTGTTCTTCTCGTCAAGGATAGTTTTCTAACTTTATTAGGATGACCTCTTCATCTTAAAATATACATGTTAGCACCAATTTGGTATGCCTGCCTTGGTTGCTTGTACATTTATTCAGTAATGTGGCCTTGACCTGTATGTTTTTGTGGGCACTTACTGGTCATGCTTATTATTTCTGTTAATATTTTTTTGTTCATTAGCGTACATTTTACTGTATGTTTATGCAATGCTTTTTGGTCACTGGCTGTACAATTTCAGTAAGCTAGTGCAAGTAATTTCTATAAACAAAATTGTTTACTAGCAGCCACTTCGCAATAAGTTTATGCAATACTTGACTGATTTGACATACTCTAGTCACTACTATATTCATTCATATAATGTGTTCTTGACTTATGATTTCAAATATTACAGATTAGAAGTTGTGACATATTTTATATAAGTATTTGCATAGTTCATTAGTGTCCACTTCACAATAAGTGTATGCTATACTTGACAGATTTCTCCATTTAATAAAATTCCCAATCACACTAACTTTAGAAAACTAACCTCTGCTATCTCCTGAATTAAGCTGTCCCAAAACAACAACAGTAAAAATGTATCTTTTCTGTCTGTATACCATGTATACAAAGGGAGGTAATTCTTACCCATTACCTCCCCTTGACCACAGTTTGGTGGTGCAAGTGCCATGTATCCAAGAAATGTATATATTAGAGCGTAGTAAGATCATTAGCACATGTCACAAACATTATTTTTAACTTTGTGGACATTGTTTATCATGACATTGGGCTCCAACATGGTGTCATTGGTGCATTTTTATTGGTTGTTATTTGTGTACACTCCATATTTAATTCTGCTCCATTAAATAATGAGTGTTGGTGTTGTGATGTCAACACTTTCATTGTGTTAATTCATATTTTTTTCATTCTTGTCATTTCAGTCACTTGTACAAAGTGTTCTTCATCCTTGGCAAGCATGTAATTCTTCCCAAATAGTGTTATAGCTGCAGATGTGTCAACTGGTATAGGAAGCAACAATGCAATTACTAAATTTGGGACAGTTTTTGCCCACATATCAGTCATAAACCTTCATGGATGATTTCTAGCCTATGTGTGGTGGTGTTCTGCCATATCTAGGCAACCCAGGGGATGTAATGCCCCCTGCATGTTGTAGCATGGCAATCAGTCTTGTAAGTCTGGGTGAATGTGGTTTTTATTGCATCTTGATGATCCATTTTTGGTCAAACTGTTGGCCAGCCATTCAATTTGTCTAATAACTTGGGATCCATTACTTCTGTGAGATGTGCCACATAAAGGCTTGGTAGTGCAGTGGTATTTGGAACCATAACAGGGATGAGACTCTTTGACCTATTCGTTTCACTGCTTCTTCTACTAAGGCAGGTCTGAAGCTGGTCGACCAACTGACTGCCTGGTCAACAGCCGTGAATACTGGCTGTCCAACCAACTGTGCAACCTAGAGTCATGCATACTGACCAGCCAGCAAGTGAGCTGACCATCCAGCTGGCTATCCATCATATGCTTAACTATCCATACCAGTGAAATTTACTCAGCCAACTCAGCTAGCAAGTCATTTATTTATGGGTTAACCTTTAGAGCAATACCGTGGTGCATTTATGTATAATGTCAGTGCCTCATCTATACCACAGGGGATGTTTTACACTTATATGGATGTAAGCCTTTATGAGGCTAACCCATACATAGTGTGAGAAAACCTTTGATGCCTTAAAATACTGAGATCCAACTTTGGAACAGACTGAGTTTAGTTAAAAAATAGCTGCAGCTGATATATACTTGGTGTTGCCGGCCAGCACTAATTATGAGCCAGATCTCTCAGGTCAGGGTATCAGTAGACCTGGAAGATGAGAAGTAATGTCCCTCCTTCCACCTGCTGCCACAGGCAGTGAAAAGAAAAGGAACTTTCAAACCATCTGGCAGATAAAGTCTGTCACTAGGTAAGTTCTAAAGGGAAAGTTGACTACAAGTCACATTTTCATCACATTGGTATAGAAGACAATGAGATTCTTTTAACAGGGAGCTTCTGACAAGAAAATCATGTCATGAATATGACTATTCTACAATTCAGCAAGGAAGATAAGAATCTTTTTCACGCCACCGCAAAGCTTATTTGAGATAATGCGGGAACTTCTTCATTGTTGGATCCGGTATTGCTAACCATTTTTATCTTGCTGGAAAAGCAGACAGTGGCCATGCCTGGGAACCAACAGCTTGGTTCACCAAGGTCATTAATAGGGTTGCACACCATTCTGTGGCTAACACTCTAATGGCATTTTTTGATTTGCATGGATATGATGCCTGTCTTTACATGTTATCACTCAAGTCAGATCATTGCTTAAGTGTTCTGCGCAACTCTTTGCATCACCATAGTTATTTGGTGGTAGGATAAAGGAAGTGAGGAGGCAGGCAGCACAAGAACTGCCACTCCAACTGGCCATATCTCTTGGTCAGACATTCAGGCTGAATTAATCTCAGCCTCGAAAGAAGAGAAAATCGTTGGCATAGAGATAAGAGGCCAAACACTGGAGAGCAACAGAAATAGTATCAGTTTCAATCTCAATAAAATTTCAGGAGACAACACACTTCTCTGTGTAGTCAGTTTAATCAAAGGGATAAGAAACCAGGTTTCTTTCTCCAAGCCTCCTAACAACCATCATTGACTAACCACCATGACCGCTGTCAGACATCTTACCAGTTGTCATGAGACTCTTTCATTTCAGTTTGCATTCGATGCATCTATTTTTGAAAAACAAATGTGAAAGCCATGTTGCTTCAGAGGGGCTTTGGATTTCATTTATGCAGCCCTTCCCTTTCATTTCTCCTTTCTTGATGGACTTTCTATCAGATTTGGAGAAAGCCAAACTTGTACAAAAGGACATCAGGTCATTACTTGACAAGTGGGCAGTGGAGATCGTGTGGAAACCTACCTCTGTGGGGTTTTATTCCAGGCCCTTTCTTGCATCATAGGCCAATAGAAGGCTCAGGTTTATCATCAACTTTAGCAAATCCAACAGCTTTGCTTACGAATACATTGTGATTAAGATTTGGATGGCTCAATAAATCCGACTTTACATCAAACGGGATGAATTTATGATCAATCTACATCCCTTTTTATTGTGCTGTGTAAGTCATCCATTTTGTTTACCAAGGAAAAATATATCAGTTTCATGCACTCCCATTTCATCTCACCATGAGCCAATGGGTATTCACAAAAATTATCAACTGCATTGTCATCCTGTTCTGGTTGACTTTTTCATCAGTGACTGTACCATATATGTGCACAATCCTCCAAGAACACTTGGTTAGTTTTATTCTCTTTTGAAGGGCAAGAACAATCTCTTGTCCTTTTTTCTTGAACTGGGGAAAGTTGGATCTCATCCTATCCCTTCATTTTCTCCATCTGGGGATGGAGTTTTTCACCAATCACAACATCATTTATCTCTTCATGTACAAGTGTTAAGAATAACAGAACTCACAAAGCCCATTTCCAGCAGGAAGTAGGAAGAGAGTTCCTGCATCTCCTCAGCTTACTAAATGCAGTAGCAGATCTGCTTCAGTTCAGCTGCCTTTTCACACACCTCTTGTAAATGACCCTACCGGCCCATTAGCACCCCGGATCCAGTCAAGCATAAACTCATGATCAGAATCAGTGACGTATTATTCTTGCATCAGTGGAGTGAAAATGACTGGCTTATTGCAGGGATTCCACTGAAAAAGCCCCAACTGGAATTTAAGTTTGTAAGGACACCCATTTGTACAGTTGGGGAGCACACCTTTTGAAATGCTTTGATATCAATAGCAAGTGGATCTCAAGGAATAACATATTTGTATCAGGCATTTCATTTTATGCAAGACAGTTTGATGTTGGTGGCCTACTCTACAAACGGGAACCAAATCTCCTGACCTGTGGATGCTAGTTTTATAGCTTTGATGCTGGTACTGTTAGCAAAATATAACGGTTACCATACAAATCAGATACATTCCTGGCAGGCTCATTGCCTTGGCCGACTTTCTGCCCAAAAGATATCTTTCATTGGATATTTGTTATTATGGTGGTATCAGATGATAGTCCTTTTTGTGACAAATTGGAATCACAATGGCCAATCTTCAGTTCTCCAATCCCTTACCTATAAGCCTGGTCAGTGGGTGCTCGGTCAGTCTGTTGTCAGGGGTTTGGGGTCTTTACCTTTCGCTGCAACAATCATAGTACCAAAAATAATACAAAATTGAGTTGTCAGAACTGCAAACTGTTTTTGATAGCCCTTCTCAGATGGGAGAAGTCCTGCCTCAGTGATCTACTTGATCTAGCAATAGACCTGTCCGGGAAATTTTTAGCAAAACCAAAACACTTGAAAAGTGGCACAGGTATTTCATACATGGGAAACTGCTCCTTTCCATGCCTCTCATGTCAGGAGAGCTCTGTAAAGAAAGGAAATTTAGCCATTGATTGAAGACATGATCTTGCAACCTAGTTGGCCTTCTACTCAGAAGGCATATAAAGGAAAGTGGTGAATTTTCAGGGTGCAAAGTCAGCAACATTTTCCCTTTGAATGCCATAATCCATCAACTGGCTGATTTCTTTCACTTGCTGTAGAAGAAAAAAAGTTGGCCTCAACTCTTATCAATGGCTACCACTTTCTAACAGTTTCAGATATCATGGTGGTGTTGATATTAGTCATGATAAAGATATATTAAACCTGCTTTCCATGGTTTTTGATATGGTCTATTAGACCTACTGGTCATGGGTTTTGACATGGTCTGTGTGACCTACTGGCCATGGGTTTTAATATGGTCTATTAGACCTACTGGTCATGGGTTTTGACAGGGTCTGTGTGACCTACTGGCCATGGGTTTTGACATGATCTATTAGACCTACTGGCCATGGGTTTTGACATGGTCTGTTAGACCTACTGGCCATGGGTTTTGACATGGTCTATTAGACCTACTGGCCATGGGTTTTGATATGGTCTGTTAGACCTACTGGCCATGGGTTTTGATATGGTCTATTAGACCTACTGGCCATGGGTTTTGATATGTTCTGTTAGACCCACTGGCCGTAAGCTTTTACGTGGTCTATAGTTGAACAAGCAAACCATGCATCAGTGGTTAAAAAAAATTTATGTTACTTTTAGGTCTGTTTTCATTGTAATATGCATACACCTCAACAAGTGTTTGCATTAATGTCAAGGCAAATGAAAGTTGTGTTTCAGTCCTGTGTTTTTGTAATTTTGCTTACATCTCAACAACTTCTTGCATCAGTGTCAAGACAAATGGAAGTTATGGTTGGGTCCTGTGTATTTGTAATGTGCATACATCTCAAGAAGTTCTTGTATCAGTGTCAAGACAAATACAGGTTATGTTTGATTCCAATATCATTGTAATTCATCCCAACAACATCCTGCATCAGATACAAGTATCTACTATATATAGATACAAGTATCTACTATATATAGATACAAGTATCTACTATATATAGATACAAGTATCTACTATATATAGATACAAGTATCTACTATATATCGATCTTTTGCCATTGACAGATGCATACAGCTCAGCATGTTTATATTGAGAATGATGTATGGGTGGCCCAAGAATAAGAAACGTATGTTTATTGTATTTCAGAAAAATGACATTTCAGTTAGAATTAAATTGTTGTTGATACTAGCTGTTTAGCCCAAGGGCATTTTTATTCATATCTACTGTTAAATTAATTTCATTATTACAGCTCCCACCTGGTGCAGTGTCAATGTTTGGAGGAGCTCCCAATCCCCTCACTGCTGCTCTCAAGCAAAAGATGGGTTTGCCCCAGTCGTCAGATGTGAGTGATGTAACTTGTTTCTTTTATTAGTTTATTTGTTTTTTGCTGTATTGTTCATAGACAAGGAGAGCTTGAGGGATGGTATAGGAATGGTATTTAAAGTGTCATCCAACATTGGTCTGTTTGCACAAGCTTGGAGGATTGCCATGAAACTTCACACATGGTCTACTTGGTCCTAAATGAAAATGTTCTTCTTTTTCTTTACCTGATGGTCAATCTGCATGTGGTTTTCAGTCGAGGACTTCTTATTATGTTTTGTTTGCCCCAAAATAAAAAATAGTGCCAATCTGTCTTCCAATTTTGCTGCCACAGCAGTCCTCTTAAAAATCAAGATTCACTTGTTTAATGGCTACATTAAGTTTGAACATTAAGGAGGTATCATTTTGGGTGATATATATCTTTGAATTGAAATATGTGTATAATTATGGTAACTATGTAGTTTAAAGAAGGGAACCCAGTTAACATTATCAAGGAAGAATCCTCAGGTCTGTGAAGTTTGAAAAGAACTTTAATTCTGTGATCTATTAAAATTTCCTTGATGTGTGCTTAAATAATTACTGTGCAGTTTAAAGTTTCAACAAAACTGAACAATGCTGCACACAAGTTATTCACTAGCAATTCAGTTAAGACTATATGAATTTTGTGAATAATGTTCTGAATCTAAAAATATTTGAAATTAACTTTCTTTTAATCCTCTCCAGAGTTATTACTTCAACTCTCCTTGCAGAATCATTATTTTTAGAGAAGAATATATACCATTTTTTCTAGGAAGAAGATAATGATGTTCTTGATGAGGAAAAATCTCACAGTGAAAGTATTAAATCCAGCCAATCAGCTGCTTCTATTTCCTCCACCTCAAAGCTCCCACCTGATAAGAAAGTAGGTCGCAGTGGTTCACAGTCTAGTAATGCTAACAGTTTGTTTGGTGAAGATCCAGATCATGCATTGTTTGCAGAGCCAACCAAACCCAGGACTAGCAGGTCAGTAAATTAACTCGGATCCATCATATTTTGTTGAGCCCATGTTAGTGGGAAAGTGAGACATGAAGTTACTTCTCAGATGTCAGATAATAGATATGTAATATTTCAGTTAAGCTTAACCTTGCAAATGATTTTATTCAGTCAGAGCAATTTGAAACTGTGTTACCCGCCTGTATCAGTGTCACATACATGACTGATATGTGTTATGGTTTTGATTGAAGGTTTTCTTTATGATTTATTTCCTCAATTCCTGGATGGATTCTGTTCATATGTGTAAACTCTCATCACGAATCATTAATGCACAGCTCTTTTGTGGAAAGCCGTGCATTAATGATTATTATTATACTGTTACATGCCAGGGGTCTTTGCTTGACTGAGCGGTGTCAAACCCTGGCGCGATTCCCGCTAGAAGTCATATGTTTACCCCAAATTTCCAAAGACTTCTATACAACTTCAGTTGTAAATTAGAAAGCCAGACGTGTCCATTCTATACATAAATTTTACTCTAATCAGTGTAAAACCACAGATTTCCCAACTTGCCAAATATCTATCAACCACACGTTTGAATAGTTTCCCTTCATCAACTTTCTGTACCATCAGCAACTCACACCGCAGAAACTCTACAGCTATCCCCTAACTCAGGGAACTATTTTAACTACGCCATCTTAGGCCAGTCAATCCATGGTTCCAAGGCACATTACGCCAATACAACTACATCACATTTGCCACCATGGCAACATAAACGGTATCTGCAGAGTCCCTTCTTGTTTATTCCATTGTGTAATTTACTGGTTTCCTACTGTAAATACTGCCACTGCAGTCACAACACCAAGGTACACTACTAGATTTTATTAGGGACTACATTATTCCAGGGACAGTCATGCGGTTTGGGTCCGAATTCACTACTAATGGACCATGACATCATGGAAACTCACTAACACTTTCTCTCCGTGACGTTTGCTCCCAGTAATTCCTTAAACGGGGTGCTATAACCAAATGCGCATCTCCAAAATTTATTACATTACCCCCATCTTCAAAAAGATCACTCGTCCTCGAGTGACACAAACGTCACACTTCTGTGGTCCAGTCAAAAATGATTACTTTTCCCAAGATCAACCACCAACCCGATTAATAATTCCCACACATGATTAAGACAAAACTCTAAATCAATGGGCTTGTTCCTAATAGCCTGTCACTCAACATCCAAAACCAAACTTTTTTTTTTGAATCACTAATTGCTTACAAGTAACCTAAATGTCAACAATGAACACAAATTAACAAAGCTGAATCCAACATGAAAATGTTCCAACAAGTTATTCGGGTTCAAACTCTCTTATAACAATCCTCGGAAATCGCTGCAGGAAAGACTTCTCTACACATAGGTCTCTAACATCAAGACAACACATGCAACACAGGACCATTACTGTTCACCCAAAAAACTCAGGTTTGGAGTTTGCGTTTCCACCAGGATAACACGACCCCAATCACAACCTTAGTGCACCGCGTGCAGTATATTTTTCGACTCAGTCTCGGTTAGCCGATCCTATATTCTTACAACTAACTCACTACTAATGAACCAATGCTACAGGCACCGAACACAGACATAAGAGAATCTACTCCCAAGAGCAAAAGTACGGAACATCATCACATAATGATTCACCTATACTGTGGTGTGCAATATTCATTACTTCATGCTGCTAATTAATTGGCATGTGCTATAAATTGTACTTCAGAACTTCACAGATAGACACGATTCCATCTAAGCAGACAATTCAAACTATGCATGATGGAAACCACACTGGACCATTATGATTGTCAAGATCGTAGCGAACAATTTTTATAAATACACTGTACGAAGCAATTTCCATCTGGCAAGTCGCTAGCAGGTCAACGACAATACAACACAGGAACCTTCCTGTTTAACACCGAGGTTAGAGAATGCATTTTTCAGAGAATAACACGTCTCTTATGAACCTCAAAAACAAGTCAACCATGACTTCAACGCCCAACTGGCATGACAACACATTGTAGTCCACATACCAATGCTAGACCTGACACTGCCGTCACTCAACTCTTCACCACAAGTACCAACTCTACAGGGACAGAAAAAAAACAGTGCACTAATCTCCCAACAATCATACATAACATACCACCTTCCCTTCTCAATTTAGGTCTGCTTCACTCACAGCACAAACCAAAAAAATAGATCTAATTTACCAAACTCTGGATTCAAGCAGCAAACATCTTCTAAAATCTGTTCTGCTCCAACTCTGCACACAATTAATCTAAACTCTTGTCCATAAAACAAAATTAGACATCTGTCATCACATAAATTAATTTACTAAAATCACACTATTTACACAGCCGATGGGCGTAGATCAATCTGATTTTAACTATGCGGCTTTTGTATATCAACCTGTTTGACGATTTGTCCAATGCCCAACCAAAATTAATAATCACGGAGAAACGATTATTACCCACCCATCCATTATCACCGGTCTGTGCTATAAGCACGCTTTTTCACTGACCGATTTTTTTGTGTCGCATCACAGCGCCATCCCAATTATACGCTTCCTTTTCTGTAGCTGCTGTTTTAGATCCGAGATAAAATATTCTGTCTTGACTGAACACACGCACTCAAATTAAGCATATTTCACAAGAGCGAGTAAAACTATCTACTTTTGCAGACTTCATGTCGCGAAAGCAAACTAAAAAATAAAAAAGATTGTAAAGGCACTCTAACATTATTAATATGTATTTATTTATTTATTTTTACATTTTATAGGACACGTCTTTCTTTTCAATCTGCGAATTAATAGTCTGTATTAAACATAATAAAACCAAATCACTTACAACACTATGACAGAACTATTCAAATATCCCAACCGTCTAGCCACCAGAAATTTTCTTGTTACATGCCAGGGGTCTTTGCTTGACCGAGTGGTGTCAAACCCGGCGCGATTCCCGCTAGAAGTCATATGTTTACCCCAAATTTCCAAAGACTTCTATACAACTTCAGTTGTAAATTAGAAAGCCAGACGTGTCCATTCTATACATAAATTTTACTCTAATCAGTGTAAAACCACAGATTTCCCAACTTGCCAAATATCTATCAACCGCATGTTTGCATAGTTTCCCTTCATCAACTTTCCGTACCATCAGCAGTTCACGCCGTAGAAACTCTACAACTATCCCGTAACTCAGGGACCTATTTTAACTACGCCACCTTAGGCCAGTCAATCCATGGTTCCAAGGCACATTACGCCAATACAACTACATCACATTTGCCACCATGGCGACATAAACGGTATCTGCAGAGTCCCTTCTTGTTTATTCCATTGTGTAATTTACCGGTTTCCTACCGTAAATACTGCCACTGCAGTCACAACACCAAGGTACACTACTAGATTTTATTAGGGACTACATTATTCCAGGGACAGTCATGCGGTTTGGGTCTGAATTCACTACTAATGGACCATGACATCATGGAAACTCACTAACACTTTCTCTCCATGACATTTGTCCTAGTAATTCCTTAAACAGGGTGCTATAACCATGCACATCTCCAAAATTTATTACAATGCTAATTGTTATCACACATGATTATTTGGATACCTTTAGGTTATTCCCTGTCATGTGACTTCTAACATTGTCGGCCTGTGTCTCTGGCTTGGCCAATGTGGGCACATGGGAAAGCTTGCCAGTAGCTTCCTGTTGGTTAATTGCTCTTATCGGAGTTTTCCTGGGTTCTTCCTCAATGTGTTATACTGGCTATCTATTGTGTGCTGAAAAATGGTGTTAAATCCACAACCAGACAGTATAATTTGGGATCTACCAGTTATGTTGTCAAACCAGTATTGCTCATTTAAATTTTTTTCCAAGCTTACTGCAAACAACCAGATCATCACAAGTCTTTTTAAATGATGAACAAAGATGATTTTGGCATATTATTTAGACAATCATCTTTGCAAAATCAGAGAGCAAGAAAAATGAGAGATAAAACAAAGATTTACGTTGAAAAATAGGCCCTACCCTTACATATGGAAGATAAAGATTACAAACATTTTGCTTGTGCAGATAAGATACAGAGAAATAAAAGCAGCAAATATCAAGTAAAATTTGATGAAATTCTGTGATAATGTAATGAATTACATTTAAATGCTGTGGGGTTCCCCTTGTGCAATTTTAAAGAACTGCAGTTAACTTTCAAAGAGTCATTGTTGATATTTTTGACAGAAAAGAGGAATCTAATGCGCTGATATAAAGGAAAAGTTTTAAAATGTTCAGAAATCATTATTATATAACTCCATCAGTTATACTGACTGTCACATGTAGCCTATCTTGCACTGAGAAATATCATTAAAGCCCAAACAACAAAACATAAAACAAGAACCACTTCTGTATACATATAATGGGCAGGTAAATCATGTGCCAGCTTTTCTATACACAGTTATTTGTTAGAGAGACAGTAAAGATTTATAAATTGGCAGATATTGGGTTTTCATGTATGAAACTTCCATAATTGATCTTTGTTCTCCAAAAAATGGCAACTACAAAAACAGATGTTACTGCATACAGTGAATAGAATAGACAGGAACCTGTTGTTGTATAATGACATGGAAATTTAGCATACAACAAATTGTATAGACACAGATTTGCTGTTACATAATGACATGGCAGATAATAATAGGGTGAATAGCATAAAAAGCATATTTTTTGCATAATGGTTGCAAAGAACTAATTATTTAATGAGCTATGGAACCAGTCTGTGTGCAGTGCATATTACCCTGTTTAAAATAATGTAGGTCACTGATTGGCTGAAAAGAGCTACCAGATAAAATTAACATAAATTTTTGTCAGATGAAGCCTCTGTATTAGTACACAATAGTGGCTTGGAACCTAAAACCATTTTTGACTTGAGATGACATATTTTAGTTTTTTTTCCAGTACCTCCATCATTATCAAAATTTCTTAAGAGTTGACTATCTTCAAACAGTCTAGACAATCAGAGATTAAGTTCAGGTGAGAAATAAAATGTTGTTGGAAATAATAACATAAGATATAAATAAGACCATAAACTTTCCATCTTCTCATTTCACCAACAAGCTCCTTTAACTTTTGGTTTGAGTTTGTACTTCCAACCAGTAAAATACTGACAGTTCAAGCATACAGAACTTTATGATTAGTTGGCACGAAATTACAAGCTCAAACATAGTCTCCAAGTTTTATGACCTCTGTCATGTTACCAGGATTCCAGTGGGTTGAAAAGTAAAATATTCCTTATGCCATTCATCTATTTGCATGACTCATTGCCTCTACAGTATCTGTGTCTTCTGGTGATGAAAAGCTGAATTTGTATACAAGCCTTTTGTCTCACTTCAGTACTACTCAAGGCAAGACCAAGCCAACTATTTCACTGTTTGGAGATGATGAAGCAGAAGAAGACCTGTTTAGTGGTATGAACAAAAGTAAACCAGTCATGTCTAAAGCAGAATCAAGTAAGACCCAGGCAGTGTCCAGTAAAACTGCAACTGCAAGTTTGTTTGATGAGGAGGAGGAAGAAGAAGATTTGTTTGCTGCTACATCGGCAAAACAGAAAGGAAGGTAAGAGGTCATACTAATTACAATGCTGCAAAACAGAAAAGTGGGTTCAACTAATTACAAAGCAGGCCAATATTTTATGCCTTTTACTTCCTTTCTTTGAAAATTATACCCACTTGTAGTAAGTTAAGATTAAATTTGTGCTCACTTTGATAACTGTATTAGATTTACAATTTAAGAATTAAAGAAATTTCATATATTGTAATTTTTTTATACCTGGGAGTGTTATTCTTGTTTAAGATGTAACTGCACACACTGCAAATGATGAATATTTGGGGCTATTCCATTTTAATATACAACTGTATCAGTGTGTGTGTGTGTGTGTGATTTTATTTTTATTTTTTTTTTTTTGGTGTAGTACATATTTGTGACAGAACCAGGATCTCAAATGAGTAGATTTATAAATTATGGTAAGTGGATTGGCTTCTAAACCATAGATTTTTTATTGGCATAAATTTTATGTTCTTCAAGGGAATAAAAACAAGCAAGTGCATTTCTTGGACAACAATGTTTTCTCTTCATTGTATAATAAAACAGCAAGTTTTTGTACATAAATTGCATTAAGATTCTGATGTTTCAGTAGTTAATATGAGCCAGTATATTGTCAGTTAATGAAAACAGAAGAGATGTTTATCTTGTAATTCACTGCAAAGATTTTTTTAATAGCATCCAATAGCATTGTTAGTTTCCTTCAAAAGATTTCCTTCAGGATTCAGAGAGGACATTCACTGTTATTATGAAGCTTTAAATGTAATAGGCTGTTATTAGTTCTCAGATTTCCCACTGAATTCCTTTGTAATTTGCAAAGAATGGATAATACCCTCTCTGTATCAGCATTAGAATATGGTAGTGACTGCACAACTATGCTCAGCCTGTACAGAACTTCTAGCGTCAGTTTTCCTGTTGGGTTTGTTAGGGTATTGACTGTTCTCCATTAGTGCTCCAAGTTATGTTCACTCCATGGAGAAAGTGCCTGACTTTGACTTTAGATGTATTTTTGAGTATCACCCTCAAGGGCTTTTTTCTCTTTATGGTGCAGATCCAAAAATCTTTTGGCAGGTTACACCACTGTAAATAAAAAGAAAGATACATATTTATATAGACTTTAAATAAACATTGAAAAACACAGTATGTGTTTGTGCTTTTATGAATAATTTATCCCAACTTGAAAAATAATTATCTTGTAATTTACTGATAAATGATATATTTTCATTTAGGGATTGAACTGAATTTATGTGCATGAAATACAAAAGATCCATGCGTTTGAAACACAATGCAAACTCTGGACACTGGCTATTTGCCTGCACACAGTTAAAACTGATATCCATGCACTGTTGAACTTGTAATATTTCTTAGCCTGCAGTTTCTTTGCATTGGGATAAAGCACGTTTTGGCATTTTGCCATGAAGTAAACAAAAAATGCAAGAGCTGGCCTTAAATATTCCTCATAAAACATAATAAATAATACAGTAACAAATAAACATGCGGGAAAAAAATGAAAATACTTACTCGAGTCTCTGCCAAATTAATTTATTATGTTCGGTCTTCCATCCTGTCTCCCATCCAGTAATGGTGAGCCAGTTTTTATCAAGGCTCAGAAGACATCCTGACCACCTTTTATTCCTCTGTTACTTATAGCATCTCAAAATGCAGCCCTATTTGGCCTAAAACTCCCCATGTTCCAGAAATAAGGTAATTGATTAACTGCTAGTTATATGAACACAAGAGTTGTTGTTGAACAGTGGATCTGCGATGCACATTGCAATGGTAATTGTACTTGTGGAATATTTCTGGTTACCAGTAGACTGGTTCTTGCTGGTTTCTTTAATGTGTTGATAAAACACTTGAAAATACAGTGTCTTTTTTTATTAATTTTTTAAAAATTCTTGCAATTTTGTTTAAAGTGGTAGATTTCAACTGTAATGAAGTATATGTACAAGATGGCCTTTAAATAGTTTTAGCCTACCACCAGTAGATTCACATATACGATAGAGATGGGATATTACTGTTTTCTTTTTATAATTTCTAGTGGTGCACCTACTTAAAGGTGGAATCTCTCCACCTCCTCCCTTTCTAAATACCTGTAGATTTAAAATGGAATAACACGTAACCAGTATGGAAATGTTTGTTGAGGATGCAATATTTTGTGTTGCATCAGAGATGGTACAGATGTAACTGAGCAAAATCTATGTTGGTAAAAGTAATGATCAGTATATACTGAATTTTGTTTCAGTCTCAAAAAGTCCACAGGAGGAGTTTCCCTGTTGCCAGATAGTGCTGATATATTGGGGAAGAAAAAAGAGGAACAGGTAAAAATATTTTTTGGGTTAATTTTTGATATATTTACTACAAAGTAACAAGTTTATTGCTCATAGATCTGCATGGTTTTATTCTTTTGAGCTATAGTATGCAATTTGTTAAAAGTTATTAAACAAAGATTAATTTAGAGAAATAACAAAAATTCAACTTTTAAGAAGTAACTGAATTTTAAAATTTGATAGGTTAATGTGACAGTTACTTTGTTTCATCCAGGTTGCACCAGTGCACTCTTTTGTGCAAATAGAAACCAAGTCTTACAAAGTTACTCAGTGCAGCAAAATTGGCAATTGAACAAGATGCATTTATTACATTTAATCTAACATAGATGTGGAAATTGATCATTAAATGTTCAAATTGCTTAGTGATTGTTTTTTTTGAAATATGAATAAAATCCATAAAGGTTTCTATATACCAGCCTGTCTGTTTTTCCCCCATTCACCTAATCTTGTATGTGACAAAAACTTGTGATTACCCAGAAATAATTGTATGCACTTTATATATCCCATAGAATTGCTTGGTTGAGAATATGTGTGTGCGTGCGTGTGATTTGGACTTTTAACATAGCATTAACAATTTTTCAGTCGTATCACTACGATGTCTGCAGTGTGGCAGTTTATAGTGATGTCTAGCACTGGGGCATCATGCCGCAGACATGTAGCATGATGTCTCACCCAGTCACATTATTCTGACACCAGGCCAACCAGTCCTAACACTAACCTCTTTGGTATGACTCGGCCGGGGATCAAACCCATGACCTCCCGCATCCGAGGCGGATGCTCTAACCACTAGGCCACTGGAGCAGTGGTTGAGAATAAGTTTGACATGTTACTAAATTACACTTGCCTTGATGAAAATAGGAATCAAATTCCAGTTTTCTTGTATTAACTAAATGAAAGTTATGTAAGTCATAACCTTCTAGCCACATGATATGGCCTTGATGTAGTGCCACTTACATTTGTAATGTGGAAGAGTTTTACTCAGATGGGTATCACTCTTAGATGATTAACTAATTTCTTTACCCCAGTATCACTCTTAAATGATTAACTAATTTCTTTACCCTAGTATCACTCTTAGATGATTAACTAATTTCTTTACCCCAGTATCACTCTTAAATGATTAACTAATTTCTTTACCCTAGTATCACTATTAAATGATTAACTAATTTCTTTACCTCAGTATCACTCTTAGACGATTAACTTATTTCTTTACCCCAGTGTCACTCTTAGACGATTAACTTATTTCTTTATCCCAGTGTCACTCTCAGACGATTAACTAATTTCTTTACCCCAGTATCACTCTTAGACGATTAACTAATTTCTTTACCCTAGTATCACTCTTAGACGATTAACTTATTTCTTTACCCCAGTATCACTCTTAGACGATTAACTAATTTCTTTACCCCAGTATCACTCTTAGATGATTAACTAATTTCTTTACCCCAGCATCACTCTTAGACGATTAACTAATTTCTTTACCCCAGCATCACTCTTAGACGATTAACTAATTTCTTTACCCCAGTATCACTCTTAGACGATTAACTAATTTCTTTACCCCAGTATCACTCTTAGACCATGAAAATGATAAAAATGGCATTTGAGGTGGTGATGCAGGTGAACAAGCTGGTTTAACCCACATACAACATGAAATTCAGACAGAAAGTGAACTTCTGTTGAAGAATTGGATTCCAAAATCATTGAACCAAAGAAATGAAATATCTACACACCACCAGGAAATCTCTTGCTAACTGAAACTGTAATAAGATTCCTGAGTATTATGCTAAAGGCATAAAGTTGAACACTAATTTCCTCTGTTATGTTAAGGTTTGATTAGCAGCATCAGAGAAGAGACTCTAAAATGAATGCATTTAGTTTCTCATGCAAATAATGTTTAAAATAGTCTGTGTAAATGATATCTCATTTTATTATGAGGTTGGCCCAAATCATCATAACACCTTTTCCAATGATGAGGGCTGTATGGCTCCTTTTTTGCCATACCTGGCTGAAATATTGCATTTTGAGTTTCAAAATCCTATTTCAAAGTCATTTTACTCAGAAAATACCTTTATATTTTGTTTGATAAAAATTTGATATTGTTTAAGACTATATCAGAGATTGTTTAATGGTGACTGGGAACAGGGCTCTGAGCTGATAATTTTAGGGAAAAGAAAATTTTAGTTATATAGATTTTTGTTACCCAGTTACCATAAGGAATTCCATTGTGATTGATAAATAATTATTACTGGGATTGGTGCCAGTGCTGGCCTCTCAGGACAGTAGTGAAATCATGAGTATTAAACAAGTATTTAATATACCTGTCATAAGGTGAAGTATTGTGATGTTTTCTGTCCATCTGTCACCATTTTGTTTTGTTGGCATAATAACTTGTATGTTCCACCATCAGCAGTTACCAAGCTTTGTGAATGTTTGCACTTATGATAATAAAGAACCCTGTCAATTTGGGTGTCATAAGACAAGGTCAAGGTCACTTTAACTGAAGGAATAAAGAAGTAACATTACTTCTACTGTCACAGCCCTGTAACAGAAAAGATGTTTTTTATGCTTTTGTTTATTTGTTTGTCATTAGTAGCAACTAATTTAAGGAACTCCTTAGTTAATAATCAGACCTACATGTTAATCAACTTATTATAGCTTTCTTTTACCTGTTATGCCTCTTAACAAATGTGAAAGGGTATATATTTTTTCCGTTAGTCATAAATCAGTCCCTCCTTCAACATGCCCATGACACCTTAGGTTTTACATTAAGGTTAGGTTACTATATGTTACAGAATTAGTTCTTACAGAATGTTTTTTTGTTTAATTATGTTTCAGTGCAGATTAAAATACTGTTTGCATTCCTCAGTATCAAGAAAGTAAATGAACTGAGACACACTACATGTAGAATGTTTTATTGTATGGATAATGTAGTCTAGATTCAGCAAGTTAATATCATGTTATTGTCTCATACAGAAGACTGAGCCAGAGAAGATTCCAGCAAAGGCCGCACATGTCCCTGCATTATCTTTGTTTGGAGATGGTGGGGATGAGGATGGTGAGGGTGACCTGTTTGGAGGGAAACCAGCATCAATCAAACCAGTTACACAACCAGACCAGGTTTGTATAAAATTTCGCAATAGAACATTGTAAATGTTGAGAATATCACAGTAGGTACTGCATATTGTTAATTTATTCTGGTGTTCTTATAATTTTAAGAATTTATAAACTTATCTCGGTCATTTAAAAAGAACTTTGCTAAATTTCAAGCAAACCATGAATAAAGGTTTGCAGTTGTAGTTTAAAATGAATGATTTGGAGACAATTTTCATATCGTTTGCAAATCTGCAGATTTGTCAGATATTCTACTGGCATCTTACCAGTTTCTTTATTAATTTTAAATTTATTTAATTTTTCAAAATCAGCTTTCAGAATATTTTTATTTCTTACAAGTAAAACATTTTTTGATGTTCCAAACCAAGAAAAAGCTGGCTCGATGTATCTCAGATATCTTGCTATTTAGACCATTTTTAACAGTAGCCTCGTTGGAACTGATGACCTCATGTTCTGAACTTTTCTCATAATCCACCATTACATTGCTGTAGGGGCTCTGGGTGGCCAAGTGGTCTAAAGCGCTCACAAGACATAACATATAGTGTTTATATATTTGCCAGTGGCAGAGTAGAAACAGGCAAGTGATGCTAGTTTTTGTCACTGGTTGTAGAGTATCTATTCAGCACCAGCAGACCTGTTTAGCATCCCAGGCAAGAAATGATTGGTTAAAATTGCATCACATGACTGTTTTCCAAAGATTATAAATAGGAGCAAAATTTGCAGATCAGCAGATAGCTGTTAACTTTTAGCGTCTCTAACTACATATCTCCACCAAATTAAAAGAACACTGTATTGAGATAGTTATAATTACAAATTTACTGAAAAACATTAAGAAACTCATAGATATTTATAAAAGTAAGACAAGTCAATGAATTTTTGTTTCTTTATTATCAAAGAAGTGGACTGAAATTGAAACAATAGGAATCAATTCAATTCAATCCAGTTTATTGCTATTGATTCAAGCTTAATACAAAAGTAATATTGTGCCATACTAAATGAGCTTAATACAAAAGCAATATTGTGCCATACTAAATAAGCTTAATACAAAAGCAATATTGTGCCATACTAAATAAGCTTAATACAAAAGTAATATTGTGCCATACTAAATAAGCTTATTACAAAAGCAATATTGTGCCATACTAAATAAGCTTAATACAAAAGCAATATTGTGCCATACTAAATTAGCTTAATACAGAAGCAATATTGTGCCATACTAAATAAGCTTAATACAAAAGCAATATTGTGCCATACTAAATAAGCAGCTTTATCCTCCACACTAAGAATTTAGGGCTAACTTTCAAAATACTTACACTTTGGGTCATCCATTTTTTTTCTGAATAATTACATTGAGATTATGAAGGCCAGCATAAAATAGCATTTCTGTATTACATATGTTACACATAATCAAATACATATATTCATGTTTTTAGTCATATTCTCTTTTAATAAGCATCTTGTCAATTTCATACAGTCAAAAATAAAATGGTTGTGATTTGGTACATTTCTTTAAATTTGTTATTACGTTTTCACAAAGAGGCCCCAAGTGGCTGAGTGGGCTAAAGCACTCACTGTTCCAGATCACTGCCATCTCACCTCTGTCTTTGTGGGTTCGAGTCTCAGGCTTGGCTAACGTGGGTTTATGAGAAAGCCTGCCAGTCACTTCTCGTGGGTTGGTGGTTCTTCCCAGGGTTTTCCAGAGTTCTTCCTCTACCATTTATACTGGCCACCATGTAGAACCTATCTTGTGCTGAAAAATGGTGTTAAATCCTACAACAACAACAGCAACTTTTACACAAGTTAGCACATACCCCCCAACCCATCTGTTGCATTATGCTTTTTGACATTTGTATTGTGTGCTTGACCTTTGTTCATAATTGAGGGTAGAGATTTGGCATATGTGACTATTCTCTTGTTTTCTGTCATGTTTGTAAGTTATAAATAGGTTGTTTACTAATATTTGTGTTCAAGATCTAGTCTTATTTGCGAACTTAGAATGTTCTGGAACTGAAATTGTTATCCACAGCAAGATCATCAACTCTTAGGATTTTATATAGGATTGTGGTAAACACAATCATTCATTCCTGCTTTAAGTTTAGACTGAGGAATCGCTTTTAGTTGTGTTCTGATATAATTTGAGAGGAATCATATATTTATTCATTGAAATTACAAAGTGCTCATTGACGTTTTGAACTAAAATAGTTTTGGGATTATTGTGAATTCATTCAAAGTCATTCTGGATTATATCATTGTGGTACATTGAGACTACTGGTACATCAACTCATTCAAAACTTTTGGTAGATCAGCACATTCAAGACTTGGAATTCATTTGGGAACATTCTGTACTTTTGGACTTGTGATTGAACATTTAGGATTATTTGGGATTTAATTCACAATACTTTAAGTTCCTTTTAAATCTTCAATTTGTATTCTAGGGATTTGTTGGTTTTGCTTCTTTCTGTTGCATACTTTAAGACCATAGAGGTGTAACAGAGCTATTATGAAAACTGGTTGCTGATGAGAAATGGCAGGATGTCATTAGCCAGCTAATGTTTGTTTATTTCTTCAAATGATTCTTTTAAAATCTGGATACAAATAACTGTACCATGTTATAATCTAAAGTTTGTACAAGACAATTTTAGTTTTTGGGTACATTAACATACCTGTCCAAGGTCTTGATTTCATCACAGTACTAAACTGAATCATGTGGTTTACATGTAGCTTTAATTTTATTGTATTTTGGAGGGTTACTGTGTTTTATACACCTTCCATACCATTAGTATAAATACATATTGTTGTTGTCATGGTATCCTGTACAGTAGGTGAAATTGTTTGTTTATTTAAAACATTTATTTGTTTGAAATTAATTGCTACTTGCCCAAGTCTTTATTAATGTTAATCTGATCATGTATAGTTTGCACTCTGTAATTATATAGGTGATGTTATCCTGTTTCATGGTAGGTATACCGTGCCTCGTTGAAAGCAATATATGCTTACATCTTAACATAGTATGTTATCTTAATGCAGCATAGACAAAATATAGTATGTTTGTTTCATTACAGCATGACCTACCAAAAAAGCAACACATAGTATGAATTGCAAACAGAACTGAGATATGTGATAGTAGACTGTTTACAGAAACACAAATATTAAAGTAATAGCAACAATTCCATGTGTTTGCTTATTGGTATAACATGTACTGATTGACAAAGTGCTTATGAAATTGTAGTCTGGGGTTATTTTGGTAGTTATTCACATTTACAAACTTGCCCAGTTGTCATTTCAGAGAGATGTTAAATAAGAATAATATTTTTGTGAAAATTAGTTTTCTTGCTAAATGAACTAAAATTATGTGCTTGCTAAAACTTTGTACCTTCACAGTAAGCTTAGGAGTAAATCAGAGTATAAAGGACTTGGGTATTAATAGTACTCTTTATGGATATTAATAGTACTCTTTATGGATATTAATAGTACTCTTTATGGGTATTAATAGTACTCTTTATGGATATTAATAGTACTCTTTATGTGCATGTTTTATACCTTCAGAGCAAGCCTAGGAGTAAATCAGGGAGGAACCTCTTTGATGAGGAGGGATTTTTCCAGGACCAGGAAGAGTCACCTGAAGTGGATCTGTTTGGAGGTCAAAAGGGGTCATCAGCTGTTAAAGCCAAGGAGCAAGTAGCTCCTGTTGTAAGTTATTATACCAGTAACACTATGGTATCTACAGTTATCAGTCCATCAGGTATTTGATATCAGTCAGGTGACTTCCACAGTCCCAGCATGGAACCTTGTTTTGTCTCCAGACTTGAAAAAAAAGGGAAACTCAAGTATTTTCAATGAGCAGTTTGTGAAATATCTTTCTTTTATTAGTCAGTAAATTATGATTTATGAAATTTGATTATATTTGTGATTGTATTATTAGTATTAAAGTAACTTGGTAATATTTGCAAATGTCATTTTAGCAAAGTGATATTTTCTTACATAGCTCACCTGACCAAGTGGTCTTGTATGATCACATATTCATTGTGCATGGTCTCCCTGTCAATCACTTTTGTGAACGCACTATAGGCTTTCAATTTGATTAGATTTAGTATGTAAGTTTATATCAAGATTCCTATGAATTCATTTAGGAGTGACAGCCATATATATTGTTGAGGTAATTTTGCTTCTGATTGGTTGAGCTGATGAACACTTGAGGCCATATTTTTGATCTAATTTTTATACAATTTGCTGTGTAGTTTATATTATCAAGATCTCATTATGAATTCAAATATGAGTGACATTCATGCTTATCAATGGGATAATGTTGCACCTGAGCTCTATGAACACTCCGGAGACCATATTTCTGGTAAGAATTTTGATCAGATTTAATATGTAAGCATGTATCATGAAAAGGTTGCAGATGAGTTTCACTGTGAATGAAACCCATGCATATTAATGAGAATCAATGCTGATTAGATTGTGGGAATCAAACAGACAAGTTATGAGACCAGCAACTTAACCTTAATGGCTCCCTTGGGTGAGGTTCTCAGTGGTTTACAAGTTGTGGCCATAGAGACCATATTTCTGATAAAATATTGATAAGATTTGGTGTGTAGGCTTGTATCATTAAGACCACATTTCTAAAGACCTGATCAGATTTGGTGTGTAGGCTTGTATCATTAAGACCACATTTCTAATGACCTGATCAGATTTGGTGTGTAAGCTTGTATCATTAAGACCACATTTCTAAAGACCTGATCAGATTCGGTGTGTAACCTTGTATCATTAAGACACATTTCTAAAGACCTGATCAGATTTGGTGTTTAAGCTTCAATCATTAAGACCACATTTCTAAAGACCTGATCAGATTTGATGTGTAGGCTTGTATCATTAAAACTACATTTCTAAAGACCTGATCATATTTGGTGTGTAGGCTTGTATCATTAAGACCACATTTCTAAAGACCTGATCAGATTTGGTGTGTAGGCTCGTATCATTAATACCACATTTCTAAAGACCTGATCAGATTTGGTGTGTAGGCTTGTATCATTAATACCACATTTCTAAAGACCTGCTCAGATTTGTTGTGTAAGCTTGCATCATTAAGACCACATTTCTAAAGACCTGATCAGATTTGGTGTGTAGGCTTGTATCATTAAGACCACATTTCTAAAGACCTGAGCAGATTTGGTGTTTAAGCTTCTATCATTAAGACCACATTTCTAAAGACCTGATCAGATTTGATGTGTAGGCTTGTATCATTAAAACTACATTTCTAAAGACCTGATCATATTTGGTGTGTAGGCTTGTATCATTAAGACCACATTTCTAAAGACCTGATCAGATTTGGTGTGTAGGCTTATATCATTAAGACCACATTTCTAAAGACCTGATCAGATTTGGTGTGTAGGCTTGTATCATTAATACCACATTTCTAAAGACCTGCTCAGATTTGGTGTGTAAGCTTGTATCATTAAGACCACATTTCTAAAGACCTGATCAGATTCGGTGTGTAACCTTGTATCATTAAGACCACATTTCTAAAGACCTGATCAGATTTGGTGTGTAGGCTTGTATCATTAATACCACATTTCTAAAGACCTGATCAGATTTGGTGTTTAAGCTTGAATCATTAAGACCACATTTCTAAAGACCTGATCAGATTTGGTGTGTAGGCTTGTATCATTAATACCACATTTCTAAAGACCTGCTCAGATTTGGTGTGTAAGCTTGTATCATTAAGACCACATTTCTAAAGACCTGATCAGATTCGGTGTGTAACCTTGTATCATTAAGACCACATTTCTAAAGACCTGATCAGATTCGGTGTGTAACCTTGTATCATTAAGACCACATTTCTAAAGACCTGATCAGATTTGGTGTTTAAGCTTGAATTATTAAGACCAAATTTCTAGAATCCCTATTTCTGATAAGATTTAGTATGTAAACCTATATCATCAGGCTGTCAAATGAGTTCAGTTATGAACAGCATCCGTGCAGACTAATGAGGTGATCTTGCATTGGTTTGCCTGAGTGTTTGAGTAACTAAGAGGTTTTAGTTTCGATCTGATTTGGTATGTAAGCGTATATCATCAAAACACTGGATGAGTTTGGTTATGAGTGGTAAACATGCATATTAATGAGCTGGACTTAGAGTTGATTGATCTTATGCACATTATGGAGATCAAATTTTTAATCATAATTGATAGATTTGGTATGTAAACTTATGTCATTAAGACCTTAGTGTGTTCAGTTATGAGTGACATCCACAAATTAATGAGGTGATCTCGTATCTGATTGGCTGATCTTGTGAACAAAGTAGAGGTCATATTTATGATACAATTTTTTAACAGATCTGATAAATGTCTTTAAAATAATATTGTGAGTTTGTATCATGAAACTCACAAACGAGTTTGATTGTAAGCCAGACCCACATATATTAATGTGGATCCAGGCTTTTTGGGCAGTAGTAATCAAACCCACTACCTGAGCTCAACACTTAACAGCGGAGTAACCAGAGCTCCTTTGGGTGAAGATCTCAATGGTTTTCAAGTTATGACTCAACTGGTTGGGCTCCTGTGGGAAAGGACTACACAGATTATCTACCATTCCAATGCCAAGCAAGTGTATGCACTTGAATGGTAGGGCTATCAACAGTTCTGAGGTATGAATGAGGGCCTTGTCTTCAGGGGCGTTCAGAGATCCAGGAGAGAATGTTGGTTGTATAAATGCCTTGTCCAATTTATGCCTATATGAGTGGTCTAGGAAAAAAACATAAATGACACCAGAATTAATAGCCAATGTAGCAACTATGTATTCCAGGCTTTTCTTTCCAGTGTCTGTATGTGTGTGAATTTGCATTCACAATCTGATATGTCAGCTACCAGTCTTGTTTATCAATTAATATTAAACTGAGCCCACATGTAGCATAAAAAATTCTCTACAGAAACATTTACCATGCAGTGCATTAAATCATTCTTGTGGACATGTATGCTTTAGTAAGTCATGAGCAAAAATATATTTATCTGTTATAAAAATTAAAGCAGCTGAAATTCAAAAGGACTGTTACAAAATTAGTTGTTGTCATTTCCTAGTGATTTCATTCTTAAATGTTAGGTTTTCTAGGCCTTAATCAGATTTGCATCATTGGTGGGGAGGGAATTGCACTCTCTTTTTCACAGGGTACTCATTTTGTGATCACAGATTTAAAGATAAAGTGAACAATGAATATTCCATGGCAAATAGGACTGCTCTCTCATCTTCCAACATAAGTATCAATGAAATTATCATGGGGAGGGGACATAAAAATATATATAATGACAAGAGATCAATCTTCTCTTATTTTCATGCTTGAGTGGTTTTTATTTTAGAGGTAAGTCTGTACTTTACCTCCTCATATCTTGGAGCTTATTTCCATACACTCTTCATAATTCGTATTTGAATGCATCTTAACAAGAGTACATGACCATACCTATTGTAGCTCTCTCTGACTTATTTCCGTGCTTTAATAAGGTTGACTATTTCAATACCTTCTCAGACCAGCTCATCTGAGCTCAGCTGCCTTGGTGTGTCCTTAGGAAAGCCACTTCGTGTTTTCTAATCTTCATATAACCAGCTATGCTATTAAAACAACAACCAACAACCTTCATATTTTTAACCTTGTTTCAATGAATACTTATTAAAAGTGGTGTCTGGAGGCAGGTACAGTGGAGTAATTCAACTTTACCAAATGTTGGTCACTTTGACCTACTTTTCCTGCTTGATTTGGTGGCTTTTTTTAGAGTGTCATTCATTAGACTCTTCAAATTTTAGACCCCATGTGAATGCATGGTATATGAATGCATCTGAGGATGAGTAACTCAATTATACCAATAACAGCTCACTGTGACCTATTTTAACATATTTGTAGTTTTATAGGTCCATATATGCTGACATGTATGTTTGCCCTAATTTGAATTCACAAACAAAAGTATGAATTCACAGAGGGATTTATGTTTTCAGAAACACCTCATTCAAATTATTAACAATAGTAAATCTTGAACATTTTTCCATTTGTCAGATGAAATTTTCTGTCAAGTAATATATCCTTAATTTCCACATTGTATTTTGTTTATCAGGAACCTCATCCAGCTCCACAATCTAAAACAGCAGCACCTGATCTATTTGGGGAGAAAGAAGATGAGGAGGAAGATGATATGTTTGGTACCACAACCAAGGTAGCGTAGAAAGCATGTCCTACTGCAAACATGTATACCCTGATCTGCAGTAACATAAACATAAACAGTAACAATTAACAATTAAAGCCAATGCTGTTCTTACGAAATGCGAATATGCTGCAGTCTAATCTGTAATATGGTATTAATACTGACATTAGCATTTAATATCATATTGACCGAGGTAGCTGTGTAGACAGAGTAATGTGTTGTCAGACAAACTGGTCAGTAGTTTAAAACATGTTCTATGTGCATTTAGTAGTTAATAAGATTTTATACTGAATATCAACAGCTTAAAAGATTCATCATTTTCCACTCTTAGAATGGGAAATAAACATGTAAATTTGAACCACATTGCTAGAGTTGTGATTTTTTTGCTAGCTGTTTCTTCATTGGATATTGCTCCTATACTTTAGTTGCTGTCGAGAATACTGACCAAGGTCTGGCATGGTCAATTACAGCAATGAAACTCTTAATACCTTATATGGATAAAGGTGATAAATATTTTATATAGCAAGTACTACTGAAGAATACATGTTTGGATATTGAGTATAACAGTTCTATTAAATCATCAACTCAAACAAGGCATCAGTGTTAGTTTAAGACTTGGTAAATATAAAGGGATGTTTTATAACAGATAGACCTCAGAAAAATTTAAATGGGCAATTGTTTTATTGTGTGTACTGAAGTTATTGTGTTTTACTGTAAGTATGTACCAAAATCATTATTTTTCTCTGTGTACAGAAATCATTGTTTTTCTCTTTGTACTGAAATCATTGTTTTACTGTGTATATGGAAATAGTTCTTTTATTATGAGTGTGTACCAAAGTCATTGTTTCGATTTGAGTGTATACTGCAGTAGTTGTTTCTCAGTAAATGTTTACTGATGTGATTGTTTTACTGTGAGTGTTTCTTGAAGTCATTTTATTATGTACTGATGTTATTCTTTTACTGTGTGTACTAAAGTCATTGTTTTAATGTGGTTGTGTACTGAAGTCACTGTTTAACCTCGTGTACAAAAGTCATTGTTTTCTTGTGTGTACTGATGTTAGTGTTTTAATTTGAGTGTGTACTGCTATTGTTTTATTATGAGTGTGTACTGATATTGTTTTATTGTGAGTGTACACTGTCGATGTTGTTTTGTTGTGAGTTTGTACTGTTATTGTTTTATTGTGTGTACTGTTCTTTTATTGTGAGTATGTACTGAAGTCATTGTTTTACTGTGTGTACTGAAGTCATTGTTTTGCTGTGAGTGTACTAATGTTATAATTTTACTGAATGTGTACTGAAGTCATTGTTTTGCTGTGAGTGTTTACTGAGGTCATTGTTTACTGTGTGTACTGAAGTCATTGTTTTACTGTTTGTACGGAAGTCATTGTTTTGCTGTGTGTACTGAAGTCGTTCTTTTACCGTGTGTACTGAAGTCATTGTTTTGCTGTGAGTGGGTACTAATGTTATAATTTTACTATGAGTGTGTACTGAAGTCATTGTTTTGCTGTGAGTGTTTACTGAAATCATTGTTTACTGTGTGTACTGAAGTCATTGTTTTACTGTTTGTACTGAAGTCATTGTTTTGCTGTGTGTACCGAAGTCATTCTTTTACTGTGTGTACTGAAGTCATTGTTTTGCTGTGAGTGTGTACTAATGTTATAATTTTACTGTGAGTGTGTACAGAAGATTTAGTTTTACTGTCAGTGTTTACTGAGGTCATTGTTTACTGTGTGAATTGATGTTATTGCTTTACTGTGAATGTGTACTATGTTGAAGAGTTTCATGAACACAGAGCCAAATTTAACAGTATCTTGACACTGTAACTTCAGAAGGATGAGAAGGTGGAGGAAATAGTGAAACCCAAGAAGCCAGTGGGGGGAGTGTCTATGTTTGGTGGTATCAACCCATTTGCTCCACCAGCCAAGAAATCTGAAGAACCATCTCGTAAAGAGGAGCCTAAAAAAAGCCCAGTGCTAAAGAAAAAGCCCATAGGTATGCAAATCTTAGAAAAAGACATTGAACCTTGCAACACTTCTAGTCAATAGAACTATTTACAAAATGCCACAGTGATTTATTTTTGTAAAGGTTTATAATTTTAATAGATTTTGTCTTGTATAAAAGGTAAAATTTGTTTTCATAGTTTTTATACTTTATTTCTGTACATTTCCTTCCATTTATTAGTACAGTTGCTGTTATGTTGATGCAGATAAATCTTTTCCATTGTCCACCAACATTTTTAGTAAAATTGTAATCGATATCTGCCTGTTTAGTTTGGAATGAGAACATTAATCAACAGGTTAATAATGCATTGATAGGAATGGAGAGTAAACGTGTACAGAATAGTAATAGTTAAGTGGTCACTGTCTCCGCTAGAGAAAAACTTTGATAGTGTTAAGAGCAGTCACTCCAGTTCTCAGCATAAATTGGAAGATTCCACTTGGTCCATCTGTAATTCATTGTGATTTCTGTGACCTCAAAACTCTGAATGACTGAAAACTTTAATAAAATGTAACTGCAGTGCTCCAAGTCGTCACAGTTCCACTGTATTTTTCTAAAGCTTGAAAGAGCGCTGAAATAGATTGGTCATGAAAGTGAATATTCAGCATGATTTTGAAAAGGTTCATTAAATTGTGCAATATGCACAGATTAATGCCAGAGTTGGTGTAATTTCATAAGCAGACATTGCTGTTTTACTTTTAAGCCTTTTAAAAAACAATTGGTAAAGAAAAATCATTTTGATGTTGATTTTAATAAATTTGTACTGATGACTCAAACTTTCAGAAGAAATAAAATGATATACTGTTTTATGTTTTGTTGATTTGATGTAAACAGTCACCTTCCCCGTTAATAGCAAGGCTTATAATTAAATACTATGGCTGTGACATGATTGCATTAAATGTGATCACCATTTATATTTTGTTTCACTTTTATTGCAATTGCATGTACAATTATGTTGATAATACATGCACCCACAGATCCTTTGTTCGGTGATGATGAAAATGATGAGGATGATTTGCTTGGATCACAGTCCAAACCACCATCCAAAAAAGACGTCAAGGAATCCAAACCCAGTGGAGATGATGACTTGTTCAATTCACAGTCGAAACCTCCATCCAAACAAGAACCAAAAGAATCCAGATCCAGTCCAATCGATGATTTGTTTGGTTCACAGCCTAAACCTCCTCCCAATAAGGAACCAGTCAAGGAGTCAAAACCCAGTCCAGTTGATGATTTGTTTGGTTCACCACCTAAACCTCCTCCCAAGAAGGAACCAGTCAAAGAGTCAAAACCCAGTCCAGTGGATGATTTGTTTGGTTCACAGTCTAAACCTCCTCCCAAGAAGGAACCAGTCAAGGAATCAAAACCGAGTCTGGTGGATGATTTGTTTGGTTCACAGTCTAAACCTCCTCCCAAAAAGGAACCAGTCAAGGAGTCAAAACCCAGCCCAGTGGATGATTTATTTGGATCACAACTAAAAACTGTAAGTGATTTACCAAAGCCTTTAAGGTCTTGCGTATTTGAGCTTGATTGTACCCACTCTATCCAACTGTCGGTATGTCCCTCTTTCTATCCTTAAATCGATCATAAGCTGGTAGTGAGCATAACTTTGGAACCATTTGTCACATTTGCCATTTTTCATGTAAACACAGTGACCTGAATGTAAATATTTTGCTGATTTTGATAATGTTTGTACCTATTGTGATATATACAGTGCATTATAAAATCAACCCTGGCAGAAAGGTTGTGTATCAAGCAGCTACTTATCATAAACAGTAACTATTTCACACTCCCAGGGGTCATATTAATAAAATCTATCTCTGTTTAGAAATCACCTGTCTTAGCAGGGTTAAAATAAATTTTTAAAAGAATTATGCCTACCAGATGACCAGACTGAAAAATTCATTTCTCCCAATAATGACATCTGATTCTCAGATTACAGATCTTTATTGTAGTTTTAGTTGAAACAGTAGGTATTCAGTTTTTCAAAATGTAGCAATGGATTTCTTCCTAAGTATGTGAAAATGATTGTTTGTTGGTTGGATCTGACATTTTTAACATTATTGGCTGTAAATACTATACACAGTGCCAAGAAAATTTTATTTAAGTACCTTTCCCAGGAATACTCTGACAAGCCAAGTCATTGAGGTGATCTGTCACACACCCTAGGGGTTGTCCCATCATTGAGGTGATCTGTCAACCCTAGTGGTTGTCCTATCATTGAGGTGATATGTCACACACCCTAGAGGTTGTCCCATTATTCAGGTGATATGTCACACACTGGAGGGTTGTCCCATCATTGAGGTGATATGTCACACACCCTAAGGGTTGTCCCATCATCAAAGTGATCTGCAACACACCCTAGGGGTTGTCCCATCATTTAGGTGATACGTCACACACCCTAGGAGTTGTCCCATCATCGAGGTGATATGTCACACACTGGAGGGTTGTCCCATCATCAAGATTATCTCTTACACACTGTAGGGATTGTCCCAGCATTGATGTGATCTGTCACATCGGTAGGGGTTGTCCCATCATTGAGGTGATCTGTCGCACACCATAGGGTTGTCCCATGATCAAGGTGATCTGTCACATACTGTAGTGGTAGCCTCATCATCACAGTGATCTGTCATACACTCTAGAGGTTGTCCCATCTCCAATACCTCCATGTCCAGGTAGATCATTACCGGAGACATGACGATTCATTGCCATTGTGTCGACATATCAGTGTATCTCAACAGTGGATGAGCCACAAATAAACAACTCAATGGTTGAATCAGCAGTATTATAAGTATTGAAGGCCTGAGAGTGTGCTGGCTGGCTGGATGAATAGTTGGCTCAGTTTCCAGGCAGATAGTATGCATGTCCATCAGTTGGACTGTCAACTGTCAAAGTGCCCTTGGAATGTATTTACTACTGGTTGGTATTTTAAAAGTTTTGGATGTGTCTCTGATGAATGTGTATGTTCTGATTTCTTACAAGTGGATCAACTTTATGTTGCCTTTTCCAATTCATGGAGCCACAGAACGAATCAAATTTGTTATCTTAAAGGCACAAGTGATTCAAAGTAACCTTGTTCAGTGGGGGGAGGGGGTTGTTTTCTATAGTAATGATAAATCAGCAGCAAATGTTACTGACCATTCACCCATTTTCTTAGTTTCCATACATCTTTAATAGTCTTTTGAAAGTAATAATTAAATTTAATATAATATGTGCCTATTCAGTGCACTTTGACCATATGTAAGTAGAAATGAGGAAGAGACTGATTTTAAGGTACTTTTTAATTTCAGGACACAATTACAGTGTCCGGTGTCACTACAACAGAGTCTGCAGATGAACAACCAGCAAGTCAGAAGGTGTGCAGCTATCAAAATCACATAGAGTTGCCTCCCTTGTTCATACCACTTGCCTGTTTCTGATCTATCAGCAACCATAATGCTGTTACAGTACTGCTGTCTGAGTTGCCAATAAGGGACTTGGCAAATGAATTTAAGAGGAGATCTAGTATCAATGAATGAGTTTAAATATAAGGGACTAAGCAGATGAATTCAAGAGATCTAGTGTCATTGAATGAGTTTAAATGTAAGGGACTACACAGATGAATTTAAGAGATCTAGTATCAATGAATGAGTTAAAAAATAAGGGACTAGGCAATTAAATTCAAGACATACAGTTTGAGTGAATATAAGTGTGAATATAAATATAAGGGACTCGGCAAATGAATTCAAGAGATCTAGTATGAATCATTGAGTTTAAATATAGTGAACTCAACACTTGAATTCAAGAAATACAGTATAATTGAATGAGTTGAAATATAGGGACATGTTAGATGAATTAGAGAGATACAGTACAAATGAGATCAGCAAATGAAGTCAAGAGATACAGTATGAGCGTATGAGTTTAAATATAAGGGATTCAGCAGATAAATTCAAGTAATACAGTAAGATTCAGTGAGTTTAGACTTAAGGGACTCGGCAGATGGATTAAGTAAAATACAGTATGATTCAATGAGTTTAAACTTAAGGGACTCGGCAGATGGATTAAGTAAATACAGTATGATTCAATGAGTTTAAACTTAAGGGACTCGGCAGATGGATTAAGTAAATACTGTATGTATCAATGAGCTGAAATATAGGTGACACAGCAAATAAATTGAAGAGATCTAGTATAAATGAATGATTTGAAATATAAGGGATACAGCAATGAATTCAACAGATAAAGTATTAATTAGTGAGTGTAAATTTAAGCTTTCTGTTGCATCATAATTGAAAGCTTTTGAGTCCAAAAGTTTATGATGTATTTAAATTTAATATTCTTTGTGCCACATAGACTAACCACAGTATCCACTGTAACTGAGAATTCTACCCTCACAATGCATATATCTCTGTGCACAGGGGTGGTTGAACAGATGTGTTATTTGTATGATTTGTAGGGTTATAAGTCTGTAAGTTCCAAACTTATATTTTAAAGTTTTGGCACATACTTGTGCCTCAGTATATTATTATTATTATTATAGGAAAGTGTCTACCTTTAAAAACGTATTTAAGGGCTGTTCATTTAAACATGCCTGGGACCCAGGGAAGGCAGTTTTTGAAAAATATATGTGAGGGTATTTTGATAGCACAGAGTTAATATTAAGATTCTGAATTGTATCTGTTGGTGAGTACCACGCATCAAAAGTGCCTTCCTTGAGTCCCAGGTATGTTTTACTGGAAGATCCCTAATTAGTTTCAGTCCAACACAAACCAGTATTTATGATGGTTACCTAGTAACTGCATCCTAGATTGTCTGGGTTTCTTGTTCATTCAGAAGTTGGACTGGTTAAGTGGTTTGTGGACTGGATTCATGACCAGAATAGTGTGAGAATTCTGCCCAGACCAGCTGGTGTGTATCAGGGCAGGGTATGTTACTACCACTTCTTTCAGGCTTAGGGATGTAGAATGGGTCCAAAACACCTTCCTGCATAAGAGGTGACCAATGGAGACAGGTCTTAGTCTTTTTTTTTCATAATGTGCAATTTTTATAAAAAGTTAGACTTTGTATTTAACAGATTCATTTTTGCCCTATAATGGGTTTATCTTTGTTTTTTTATGCCATATTTTAGTAACTAAACTTAGTTGGCATTTCATTCTTATCTGTGAATGCCAAAACTTGATTAGCACTGTATCGCCAAGTTTGTGCTGATGTGTTGTTAAATCCTAATGAAACATATACATACATACTTAACTCCCATTGCCTTGACCCAGTATAACCTTTGAAGTGCTTATGTGCTATTAAACATCCATCAGTCAACCTTTGATCATGAATTGATTACTGTTTGAGTTTTAAGCAGTTGAAATATTTCACATACTGTGACTATAGCAGGATGAAGAGGAGACAGTGAAACCCAGAGAAGAAGTAGTAAAACCCAAGCGTCCTGTTGGAGGAGTGTCAATGTTTGGTGGTTTGGATCCTTTTGCTCAGCTTAAACAGCAGGGAAAAGCTTCAGCAGAAGAAAAGAAGGAAACACCAGTCAAGAAAGGTACACTGCAGTAGAGATGTTTTGTTCATTATATGAGGAGAGAGGAAATGATTTTGCAAAGTAGTTACCTAATCTCTAACTTAGGAAGTCATGCATTTTTGTACACTCACTGAAAGTGTATGTTTGATATTATCCAGCCATCCATCTATCAATCCAGTGACACTTTGGTTGCCATGTGAAAACTTGACATAAACATCACTGAACTTTTTACTTTGGTTACCTGTAGGAGATTATTATCCTATTGATTTATGTATTAAGAGGTTAGATGCCAAGGTCACCATGACTGACCAAAGCAAATTGGTGTCAGTGCAAACTTTGCAGGTGAGTTGTGATGTAGACAGCAAAGCATCATCAGATTTGGGGTTTAAAGGTCAGATGTTATGGTCACTGGTACCAATCATGGCGAAATGATTTACTTGCAGTTACATTATCTCCTATTCATATATCTTTACGAAGCTTATTAAGTGGGTTGCCTATAAGAGACAGAGAATTCTATTAATTTGTGGATCAAGAGATCAAAGGTCAAAGTCACTTTGCCCAACCATAGCAAGATGGTTTTCATGCTATAATTTAGTTCTACCTGTCATTTATGTGTTTGAATATTAAAGGTCAAGGTCATCATGATCTTAGAAGATAAAGGTCCCACAATAAGTTTAATTCTACGAGGCATACTATCATTAAAGCACGTAGATAGGGTGCTTTGTATGATACAGATAACTTTTAGTCTACCAGGCATACTATCAATAAAGCACGTAGATAGGGTACTTTGTATGATACAAATAACTTTTAGTCTACCAGGCATACTATCAATAAAGCACGTAGATAGGGTGCTTTGTATGATACAGATAACTTTTAGTCTACCAGGCATAATATCAATAAAGCACGTAGATAGGGTGCTTTGTATGATACAGATAACTTTTAGTCTAGCAGGCATACTATCAATAAAGCAGGTAGATAGGGTGCTTTGTATGATACATATAACTTTAAGTCTACCAGGCATACTATCAATAAAGCACGTAGATAGGGTACTTTGTATGATACAAATGACTTTTAGTCTACCAGGCATACTATCAATAAAGCACGTAGATAGGGTGCTTTGTATGATACAGATAACTTTTAGTCTACCAGGCATACTATCAATAAAGCACGTAGATAGGGTTCTTTGTATGATACATATAACTTACATATAACTTTTAGTCTACCAGGCATACTATCAATAAAGCACGTAGATAGGGTACTTTGTATGATACAAATAACTTTAAGTCTACCAGGCATACTATCAATAAAGCAGGTAGATAGGGTGCTTTGTACGATACAGATAACTTTTAGTCTACCAGGCATAATATCAATAAAGCAGGTAGATAGGGTGCTTTGTATGATACATATAACTTTTAGTCTAGCAGGCATACTATCAATAAAGCAGGTAGATAGGGTGCTTTGTATGATACATATAACTTTTAGTCTAGCAGGCATACTATCAATAAAGCATGTAGATAGGGTGCTTTGTATGATACATATAACTTTAAGTCTACCAGGCATACTATCAATAAAGCACATAGATAGGGTGCTTTGTATGATACATATAACTTTAGTCTACCAGGCATACTATCAATAAAGCAGGTAGATAGGGTTCTTTGTATGATACTAACTTAAGTCTACCAGGCATACTATCAATAAAGCATGTAGACAGGGTGCTTTGTATGATATAGATAACTTAAAGTCTACCAGGCATACTGTCATTAAAGCACGTAGCCTACCTATGTGCTTTGTATGTTACAGAAAGCTTATTGATTGTTTTGCATCTTAAGATCATGTGCTGTGACAAAGGGAATTACATTATTTTGTATGATAAAATAAGTTCTACTGAATATACTAATACCTTCACCAAATAACAATTAGATTACCTTTGAGGAGACAGTGTAGGATCAAGTTAGGCATGAACCTCAACAGGAAAAGTGAATGGCATGGTATTTACTCTTGTATATTAGAAGATTGGAACTTTTTGTTATAATGAATGGCCATTGGATATTTTTGTATTTTAAGTATTAATTCTCATTTCATAACATATCTGAACATATTCCTCCCATTTTATCATTAAATTTTTTTTATATGTCCTAATTTGTTTGCTATTTGTTTATTGTAAATGTGTTGTGTTGTACATGTAAAGATAATACTTGTGTAGTTCTATGTGGATGATTTCATTGGGCATCAGATCAGTACAAATTATTACATAAGGTGATGGAAATGCCTGTAAAATTGTTGGTAATTAAAGCTCCTGCTTTGCAATACAAGATAGAAATTATTTTCTCTTAGCTTGCAAATGGAAATTTACTAGAATGTCTGAATTGAGACTGGCAGTAATGAACCACTCAAAAACATACTAAATTCAAATGCTTGTGTAAAACATTTTATTGAGAAAATAACTAGGATACAATAATGTGGTGGCTTTTGGTCTGAATCTCTATGGCAAGACATTAATAGTGGTGACCATTGAAAGAGTTCACATAATTTTAGAATGTGATTGCAGAAGGAAAGTAAGAAATTATTTTTTTATTCAATTCCAACTTTATTTTATTGAAGATCCACTGTTTGGTGAAGAAGATGATGATCTTTTTGGTTCTAGCTCTAGAATATTGACCTCCCCACCATCACTGTTTTCAAAACCATCTGCACAGAAGTCTGAAGACAAAGAGGACATATTTGGGAGCCAAGAATCTGCAGTGAGTATAGAGATCATGCAAGGTGTGCTGTCTGTAAAATGTTTGCTTAAGTATATAAATGTGTTTGGGTTTAAAGGTATCCCTGGGTGCTCCAGCAGTTGTACATGGAATGAGTTTGGACCCTATGGGTTCAGTATCATTTCCAAGCACTACTGTGTAACAGAAGATGTTTTAATGCAACTAATGATCTTTTATTGTCATTCGTACATGATCAAAAATTAAATGCAAACTTATGCAAAAGCAGTCCCAGTGTCCCAAAAGAACATATACTCAAACAGCACATGAAGTTGTGATATTTGAGTATGACTGTCATGATTAGGCATGCTTTTTAAGAGCTTAAATTAATGTGTTCATGTAAGAATTATTAATAATCCATGTGTTTAGTCAGATGGAATCAGTATGGTCCTGTAAGAATTATTAGTAATCCATGCATTTAATTGGCCGGAATTAACCTGTTCATGTAAGAATTATTAGTAATCTTTGTGTTCAGCTGGAATCAGCCTGTTCATGTTCAGATGGTTAGGAATCCAAGCATTTAATTGGCTGGAATCATCCTGTTCAGGTATGAATTGTTAGTAATCCAAACATTTAATTGGCTAGAATTAGCATATTCATGTAAGAATCGTTAGTAATCCATGTGTTAATTAGCTTGAATCAGCCTGTTCATGTAAGATTTATTAGTAATCCATGTGTTGAATTAGCTAAAGTCAGCCAGTTCATGTAAGAATCATTTGTAATCCATGAATATACAATGCTGGATAGATCCTAATATGGTCTGTCAGCCAGAAACCTGAAATCATGATTGTCAGAACATTGGACAAAAACGAAATTTTTCCTTTATATTCAGTCTACATAAAATTCCAGACAGGATGGAAAATTTTACTTGCCCACCAGAATTTTTATTATTTACCAGGATGCTTAACAGTGGATTTTTCTACCCTTTACTTTTTAGATCAGCACTTTATCCCATGGTCTCATTACCCTAGCTACTTCAAGGGAATATTTGTGTTCGTAGTGGCATCGTGACGAAAGTGACTTAAGCTTAAAAGTTGTTTACCTGGTCATGGGTCAGTTATCCTACCCATGTTACTTAATGATATAATAGGCCCATGGACATTAGAGCTCTTGAGAAGCTGTAAAAATGTTTCAACAAACTTCCAAGATCAGCATGATCAGAGATTTGTAATCTGTTATAGTATCATGGTTTAAGTTTATATTATGGGTAGTATTGGAGATAACTCTATCTGGGGTGGAGTGGGGTTCAGAAAAATAAATACCATAGGACAACTGTTTAATAATTATTTATTACCCATATGCAGCTGTTATCATCATTGATCAAGCTCAGCTGTAGCTTAACTTGCCAGAAAATTTAGGCCTAGACTGGTCTTTAAATCAAAGATTGAGCTACTGTTACATTACATGCTAGCAGATCAAGGCCTGTCCTGGGCTTTAAAATCAAAAGATCTACTGTTGTTTTAGATTCCAGCAGGTTAAGGTTTGATCTGGGCCTAAAACCATACATTGATTGAGCATTCAGATCCTGATTTATCTAACTGGAAGATCTGGTTCTGCTTTTGTTTCTAGGCAGAATATGAGAAAAATGGTAATATATAGGATGGATTAAAGTGAGCACACAGTGTGGAACATAAATTTATGAGAGAACAACATGTACATATATTTTATGATTTTGTTGTTTAATGCACTCAAAACAATATTGAATAATAATAATAATAATAATAATAACAACATTCAGTGCATGGTATTTGTTAAAAAACATTGTAAAAGGAGATCTTGTGTACAGAGGTCTGCTGTGTACAAAATCCAGTTTTACCTTTTCCTATGGGTAACTGCTATTATTGACAGAGTTGACTGTAAATACATATATCAAAATAGGTATGGAAAATGGAGGCTATTCCAGTAGAACATACTTGTGAATTGGGGAGACACTTTCAATATGGAGTTATTAATAATAAAAAACTTCGAATTGTGTGTAATTTTTTTATGAATGATTTTAGCAATAAGAGTACCCTTGCATATATTTATATTTTTAAAAAAAATGCATTCACTGGGGTCCAAAGATATTTCTATGGAACATCCTTTGGCAACACAGACTGTTGCCTTTCACAGGCACAGGGTCAAATGTCAGTGTAATATGCATTAGTGTCATGTCGGCTCATGACTAAGAACGCTTAGGCCTGCATTAAAAACAGGAGTCCATCATATATCAGTTTTCAGGAAAAAAAACCCCAGAGTGTTACAAAACAAAAAAGTATCAGATGTCCCCATATGTCATAAAACAAGTCATATATGACGTAAACTGCCTGGATGTGATATTCATTGTCCACCTGCCTGGATATCAGATGGCATATTCATTGTCCAGCTGCCTGGATAACAGATGGCATATTCATTGTCTGACCGCCTGGATATCAGATGGCAGATTGCCAGAGTATCAGGTGGCGTTTTTTTGTTTTCATACTGACAGGATATCAGATTCCATATTCATTGTCAGACTGGATATACATGATATTGATTCATGTCAGATTGATTTTTAACCGTGTGCTGCAGTCAGTGCTTTGTGTTTAAAAGATTGTACTCTGTTGATTGACAGATTATACTCTATTGATTGACAAATTGAACTCTGATTATTGACAGATTGTGCTCTGCTGTTTGGCAGTTTGAACTCTGATGTTTAGCAAAATGAATTCTGATTGACAGATTGTACTTAACTGATTGACAGATTGTACTTTGAATGACAGATTGTACTTTGATGATGTATTTATTTCTGTAAGCAGACCTTAATGTATGAATTTGTAATCTCTTTGAAGAGGCTTTGTCTGTAAATTTGTGACACATTTTTCATCTTCAGTATGCCTGGATATTAGTGTCATGTCTGCTTATGACTAAGACTGCTTATGACTGCATTAAAAACAGTAGTTAGTCATATATCAGTTGTAGTTTCACTATATCTCTTACTATATTTTCTTACCAGGTTCTGGGGAACAATTTGGAGTTAGTTTAATAGCACCTATGCCATCATTAAGTTTTTGCATTTATTTCCTGACCACATAGGTTTCTGGCAAGCTGTATGCATAGTACCCTATCTAGAATCATGAAGAATTGTGAAACTTGGCAAGAGAATGCATATTAAAGCACTAGACCCATATTGCATACTGATGTCCATGTGATTTATATTGCATGATTATCATGTCAGGCTTAAGCTGTAGTGGCTGAAAAAAAATCACAGATGCATGAGATCAGCTTGTTTGTAAACAGTTATTAATGTGGGCAAGTTTTATAATGTGAACTAATTTGCTTCATTTTATTTCCGAATATCTGAACCAGAAATTGACAGATAAAATTTTGCTCAAACCGACTATCACTCCAGGGTCACTCAAAGTCTATGACATTAGACTAGAAGAATCTGGTTTATAGGGTGGATAGTCATAATACCTTCTGAAGCAGGCTCTGTGAACAATGAAAGGAACAAAATTATTTGGATTTTTTATCAGCTCATCATAGAACCTTAATATCATAGAAAGACTGTTCTTTTTTATTTTGATGTTATTTATGCCCTGTCACAAGGACCAAGATTTAATCGATCATGGTCATTGTATGACTTATTTTCTGCATTGATAATTAATGTTTGCATCAACAGCTAGACACAACTGAAATCTTCATAGAGGCAAGATATGTAATTATTAATTATATTCTTGTTCTTTGTGGTTACTTTCTTATTCTTGGTTACTACTTGTTATACCTAATATTTAATATTTACATTATTGTTATGTTTAAATGTTTAATGGAAGCTATCAGATCTGACCAGGTAAACTAATGCTTTAATAGACATTTAATTAATTTATACAATACGTTACAAATTTGATAGAAGGTATCTCAATGTAGGACAGAATCATGACTCTTGGTATTGGCTTTAAATGTGCAGATTTATTTCCTATTTTAGCAAGAACTTGATCATATTTTAAGTTGGAATTTCATCTCAGCAGATACTAAAGAATATCAAAAACACACAATCAGCTATTACGAGCTGTAATTCCAGTCTTGCTGGTACAGAAATTGGGTTGTGTCATTTGTTATGGATGTAACTTAGTCACCATGGTACTTGTACCCCAACCCCCAACCCTTTCAGATGCACAATGCAGTGGACAGATAGTATTTGTTTACATGTATGAATATAGGTCTTTCAGCTTGAAAGTCATTATACTCTTTTTTGGTGAGATAGAACACAATGTTTTGTAGTACACTTTTTTTGTTTAGAACACATTTTGTTTGCTGCTTGCAAGTTTTTATACTGTAAGCTGGGCTTTTAAGCAGCTTTTTTTCAGCCATATTTTTGTGCTTGCCTATGTTTTACTAATACTAATAATTTAGTTCACTTTTTTTGTTTACTGCTTGATCCATGCTCTTTAATCTGCCTGTTTAATTTCTATTATCTGTTATGATTTATTAGTCTGCTGGTAGCCCACCCTCCCAGTCTGGGATGAAACAAGAGAAGTCATTTACAGTACAACACAAAATGCCAACAGGGAAAATAGGGAAGCTCCAGGTTAATATCTTTTCATATAGTCATATTGTTCAACCAAATATGGAAGCTCCAGGTGAATATTTTCTTTTCATAGTCAGATTTTTCAGCCATAATGAAATTGTTCAACCAGATAGAAAAGCTCCAGGTTAATATTATTTTTTCCTACAGTCCTATTATACAGCCAGATAGGAAAGTTCCAGGTGAATATTATCTTTCCATAGTCATATTGTTCAACCAGACAGGAAAGTTCTAGGTGAATATTATCTTTCCATAGTCATATTGTTCAACCAGATAGGAAAGTTCCAGGTGAATATTATCATTCCATAGTCATATTGTTCAACCAGATAGGAAAGTTCCAGGTGAATATTATCTTTCCATAGTCATATTGTTCAACCAGACAGGAAAGTTCTAGGTGAATATTATCTTTCCATAGTCATATTGTTCAACCAGATAGGAAAGCTCCAGGTGTATATTATCTTTTCATAGTCATATTGTTCAACCAGATAGGAAAGCTCCAGGTGAATATTATCTTTTCATACAGTCATAATGTTGAACTGATTTTCTCAAAACCGAAATGACTTTTCTCACTCTGTTATTTTAAATAATTCTGAACCAATTTATAGCTTACTTTATTTTTCACTAACACATGCATGGCTTATTACTAAAGTTTACTTAATGTTGAGTTTGGCTTATTTTTGCACAAAACACTTCACATAGATATAAGTTGAGCATATTTTCAGGCACAGCTTTCTTTGAAATGCAATGTTTGTAGTGTGAACACAGTAACTTATAGTAGAACATCCAACTCATTATCAAAGGGTCACTGGTTGAATACTTCCTGAGGTCAGATCAGCTCACGTTTGCTGCCTCAGTGATCCCTTTGGAATGGCTGTTAGGTCACATTTCCTTGGCATATTATAGCCAATACTGTGTCAAAAAACCCCAAAAAAATGCATGACACAGAATTTTCAGTATATAGACCAACAGAGTGGTCCTTGAATACATGATTTATTCGGCATAAATTTGTCAGTTTTTACAACAACCAGTTTAACTGACAAACCCACTGTTGATGTTGTGGGCATAATGCCATTTTTCCAAACATCATAGGCTATACATGGCAGCCAGTATAACTGGCAGATGAAGAATCCAGAAAAATTTGGGAAGAACCACCATCTATGGGAACTGACTGACAAGCCTTTTCTCATGCCTACATAGACTGAGATTCAGACCCACACAGACTGAGGTGAGATGGCAGTGATCAGTAAAAGCAAGTGACTTAGACCACTCTGCTACCTGCGGTCCGGGTAAACCCCATGTCTCTTAGTGAATAAAGTTTCAAAATCATAACACTCTTGAACTGGACACTTGTTCTGACCTATCACAATGACTAAATTTGAAAGCTTGTTTTTGATTTGTTGATTTTGGAAATTCACTTTAAGACTCAAGCTCTGAGTTTTGTGATCATACTGTTGCATCTAGCATTCTTTGGGCAAGGGACAGTGAGTCACTCTGACCCACATTTAAGGGGACCGACAAAATTTAAAAGGTACAAGACAACTATTGTGAGACATCTTGAATTTTATGTAAAAAAATGCTAAAAACATGCACATACTTTTCGTAACATCTTTATTTAAATTTACATATGAAACTAACACCATATCTATTCAGTTGGAAACATTCTGTCTTTGCTCTCCATAGCCTAAGAGCATGCGAAAAGTTGTAATCATCAACTCTTGGTACCTTTTGAGAGTTGTTCATCAAAGACTTCAATCAGTCTTCTGATAATCTGTTGTGTTTCACTGTCTTTGAGTCTTTGAGTCACTGTCTTTGAGTCATTTTGTATGCTGAATCAGTGTTCACATGTAGCTGTTTGGGGACGAAAGACAAGAACAAGCTGTATTAACTCAGCAGATTTGGTAAGTTTGAAGCATGAGTGGGTGCAAACGTTCTCCATAGTGCTGGAAAATTGTACTTGGGATAGCTACAACCTCTATTTCTTTCACAAACTTCATTCCTAAAGTGTGAATTAGACCTCCAAGACAGGTTGATATTGAAATTGTCCTAATGTTTTCACAGTACCAAGTGATCAAGAGTCATCTGAATTATATCATTGCCGTGTGACACCAAATCATCCTGTGAAACAAATGGAATGGCTCATGTTTATGATGCTTCCCTAGTCCCAGTTTCCTCTGACCTTTCCTTTTTGATATTTGAACATTTATGTTGGGGTATAGGGTCAGTCATTTGCCTTTCAAAACCTTGGAATCCTCATCCAACATGCGGTGGCAGCATAGGGTAGCTGCTTATCAGCATACTGAGTAAACTTCAACGATGATACCACGAGTCACGCCTGCATGAAATCAATATGACAATGATTCATATTCTAAGAAATTGTGAGTATTATAGTCTTTATTATCTAATGTGCTAGCAGATGAGATGAAACTGAGGCATTACAATTTTGCCATTTGCATTGTTAGTTACATGGCTACAAGAAACTGAGCATTGCAATTTTGCCTTTTGATTTGCTAGTTACATGGCTACAAGAAACTGAGGCATTGCAATTTTGCCATTTGATTTGCTAGTTACATGGCTACAAGAAACTGAAGCATTGCAATTTTGCCATTTGCGTTGCTAGTTACATGACTACAAGAAACTGAGGCATTGCAATTTTGCCAATTGCATTGCTAGTTACATGGCTACAATAAATGTGCAACCTACATGTCTATGACGTGAGAGGTCCAAGAGTTACATGATATAAATAATAAACTCCTTTCCAATGCTATTGTACAAAAGTTTGAAAATATTTATTGAAAGTCACATACTGTTTGAAAAAGAAGAAAAGCACACATAATTCTCGACATATATATTCCAAGAACAATGATCAGAAACCTGTTGGTGTCTTCAAGAATAGAGGATATGTTAATAATGATTTTGCAGTACCACATGACTACCCTATTGACATGTGGTGACTGCTTCATGAATCTGGTTTTATCAAGGTTGCTGAAGCAACTGGCAATCATTCATGAATTGCATTTATCCCTCGAAACTATTATTTACCAACAGACTGCTTGTTTGTTTTCGCTGTTATGCAGACAAATTTGATTCTGCAAATAATGGAGTGTACCAGTTTTGATCGCAAACCCTCTGACAATAATTACATATGGAAACCATGCATGCATTAGGTGATTGCAGTATTTCCTAAAAAAGATAACATCATAAATAAGCCACTCTTATACCATTTATATTCATCTACACTGATGTGAGCACTGATAAATGACATAAGACATAAAATTCGGAATTTACACATTTCTAAATTTGTGTGTATTTTTTAAATTGACATATACCAAGGAGATTTTGAGATTTTGTTTCTCTGAATTATAATAGATGAAATGGTGCACCCAAGGGGCATCCTGGGTCAAAATTTGGGGGATATCATACAAAAATCTGTTAAACCAACAGTCCCACACTTTAGGTCCAACACTAGATCATCAGGACCTTATAATTGGCCTGTTACTTTAATTGGAGAAAAGAATCTTCACCCAACTGAAATATTGTAATGATCTGAAGCTGTGCCTGTAGTGATTGATGTGCATGTAGTGTGTACTCATTTGACACTGTAATGTAATTTGTTCCAATTAATTAACAATATATTAGATACCTGTGTCCTGTGGAAATAATTCAGATTGTTTCTGGCATGAATTATAAGATTTTTTTGTATCTTTTAAAGGCTAACCTTGCCATTAACCCTGCAGCCCTGATGCCAGGGGCAGCACCCCCTATGAAGGAAGAAGCACCTCAGAGTGTAGGATTTGACCAACCAGCAGATGTGAAAACTCTCCACAGTGCTAATAAGGTAGTAGGAAGAGGAAGTTTTGTATTTGGCAGTTTTTCACCTATGAAGATCTAGCCCCTGCAGGGTTATTCCCCTTGAATTAACTAATGATTGCAGGAACCCCGATTTATTAACAGGGACTGGGAGGAGAATATGAACTAGTGACTTAACAAAATAACAGAATCTAAATAGATTTTCAGCATTTTTCTAAAGTTTGTATGGATTCATGAAAATGGTGGTTTCCTACCCCATCCTAGGACAAATTAAATGAAATGATGAAAGCTGGCAATTTGAAAGGAATTTGGAATTTCTGTGTTAAAAGAAAATTGAGTAGATAATACTTTTATTTTGAAGTGTGTATAGAATGCTTCAAAGCATTTCTGTGCAATGAAAAATTTTGAAAGAAGATATTTGTATTTTACAAGGAACTTAGTTTTGAATGTGAAAATTTAGCTTAATGTTAGAGCAATACAATGAAAATTTACCACAAAAAACAATCCACCCAACATTTAGAGTTTTGTATAAATTAAAAGAAGAAAAGTTGAATATATTGGTTACATATGAGCTTGGACAACAATTTACTTAAATCAATTGCCCCCTTTAATATAGATCAGCTTTAGACCAGCCACTTTGTGTACAATGCCATGATTAGACAACCTAGATCAGTTTTTAAAGGTTTTTAAAGTTTAATGAATAAATGACAGTTCATAATTAAAGTTTAATTAAATAATTAATTTACATGCAGACAGTATATCAACTTTAATATATATTAATTTACATGTATACTCTATAGCAAGTATAATGAGGAAAGTGTAATGTGAATATTACTCATGAAAAGCAATACATTTTCACCATTATGTTTTGTTTCCTTCACAACTTTTCATAGAAATTTAATCAGTGTCATTGGAATAGTTACATAATGGCTGTTTCCTGATGTACATATGTACCTTCTTATTCCATCAGGAGAGAGCAAAAGTTCAGACAAAGAGACGCCCACCATCTAGAAGGGGAAGAACAGCACTGAGTTCAGACGAAGGGGAAGACCCTTTCTTCTCTTCTATCACTGAAGAGCAGTTAAGTCCTCTATCAGAAACACGGGTTCCATCATTACCAACACCCGACACATTGTCACCTAATCTTGGCTCTCCTCCCAAAAAAGACTTGTTTGGTAATGATGATTTGTTCAGTATTAGTCCTTCCAAACCACGCATTGCAACTGTGATAGAGACAAAAGATAGTCATAGTACAGAGGACGATATATTTGGATCTCCTTTCAAGAGTAAATCAAAACCCACAAGTGCAATTAAGGATGATGATATATTCAGTTCATCTCCAACTGCTAAAACAAGTGCACCTACATCAAAAAGTGCAACCCCTGACAAGGAAGAGGATTTGTTTTCAGGCCCTTATCAAGGAAAAGAGAAGTCAAAAACAAAAGCAAGCAGTGAAACCCTTGATGACGATTTATTCAGTGGTCCTGGTTCAAGTACATCTAAAATCCCCCCCATTAGTGACAGTTCGAAATCAACAGAGGAAGTGGAAAAGGAAGAGAGACAGGAGTCCTCTTCTGTTACCAAGGAAATTAGTGTCAAGGCCAAGTCTCCTGATCCTGGATTTGGGGATGATGATTTGCTTGCAAGTTCAAGTTTGAAGAAAAAGAAAGGCTTGTATAAACAATCTTAAATAAGATGATTTTCATAATTTGTCTGCTTGTATCCTTATAGAATAGTCAGGAAACCTGGAATGTTCATATAGTATAGGAAGTAATGAAAGACAGGTTCTCTGTCAGGATTGAATGTTGCAGATGTTAAAAGATGATGCTCAGTTTCTACTGTGACATTTGTACATGTATATACTCAAAACTGCATTCATGTTCTGTTCCGAGTCAGCAGAAAGAGTTTGGAGTGGCATAGGGATACATCAAGATGATCAGGTCAAGACGTATTCATAAACCATATCAAACAAGTTCTATCCCACAACTCAGATCAAAACATCAGTGCAGTTTTATATTTATTACATAACTCCTCTTTAATGCTTTCTGAATACTTTCTTCAGCACACTGCATGTAAATATTGTATGCATGGATGTCAAAGACAGCACCTAAGTAATAGAATCGGTGTATGTGATATCAGAATATGGATTGAATAGACATATCAAATGGCAGCACAACTATGTAACATTAAATTAAAATGTAACAAAAATAGCAAACAGAATTGGACCAAATGAACTGTGGTATATGACAGTAGATTGGGCTGTACGCTGTTAATTTTTAATCAAGAAGTATAATACCAGATCTACAGGCACATTAGCTCACCTAAATGTAAAGGCAGATCATGGTCTAATGTTGTTTATTCTTATGATTTCCAGAGATCAGTTGAGACCCAGGTCTGTTTCCCTGTGAATACAATGAGATCACACTCTAATGCTGTTCATTCTTTTGGATTTCCAGAGATCAGTTGAGACCCATTTCTATCATCACATGCGTACCCTGAGATCAATATCTGATACTGTTCATTTACATGGTTTACAGTGACCAGTTGAGACCCAGTTCTAACATCACATGCGTACCCTGAGATCAATATCTGATACTGTTCATTTACATGGTTTACAGTGATCAGTTGAGACCCAGTTCTAACATCACATGCATACACTGAGATCAATATCTAATACTGTTCATTTACATGGTTTACAGTGATCAGTTGAGATGCAGTTCTAACATCACATGTGTACACTGAGATCAATATCTGATGCTGTTCATTTATATCGTTTACAGTGATCAGTTGAGACCCAAATCTGTCATCACATGTGTACACTGAGATCAATGTCTGATACTGTTCATTTACATGGTTTACAGTGATCAGTTGAGACCCAGGTCTGTTACCATGTGTGTACAATGAGATCACACTCTAATGCTGTTCATTCTTTTGGATTTCCAGAGATCAGCTGAGACCCAGTTCTATCATCACATGTGTACACTGAGATCAATATCTGATGCTGTTCATTTACATGGTTTACAGTGATCAGTTGAGACCCAAATCTGTCATCACATGTGTCAGGAGATTATGGTTTAGTCTGCTCATTCTCGTGATTTCAACTGAGCAGCTGAGACCCAGATCTGTCATTGTATATTTACTAGGAGATTATGGTCAAATGATGTTCATTGTCATGATTTCCAGTGATTAGTTGAGACCCAGATCTGTCATCACATATGTTGAGGGATATTATTATCAAGAACTGTCCATTTTCATGATTTCCAATGATCAGTGCTGATCTGTTATTTGATTATACAATCAAGTGTGTGTGCTGATCACAGGTATTATTAGCTTCACCCTAAAACTAAATCCTGGTGTTTATTATCAACAGTGGGCCCATCTCATGCCTGTACAAAGATTCTTATGGTAAATACTTAGCCTCTAGCTTAGTAGTAAAGCCAAGTCCTATCAGTCTACTGCAAAACAATTTCTTAACAGAGAAGAATAGAAGTAGGAACAATAAATCTCAAAGTAAGGCTAAAAACAAACACCAAAATGATCACCTAGGAAGCAAACACCAAAAAACTGAACACTGGGAAGCAAATACTACAGTGAACACAATAAATATTTTCCCACATTATGTTGATAATCATTGATGAGATATAACTCAGAACTGAGAGGCAGTCAATAGCAGGAGTAGTAATTTCTTGCAGTGATTATCTAAGAGTCATTAAGTAGAATCAGTCATTGCTTGTAGTAATTATCAAAGAGTCATTCAGTAGGATCAATCATTGCTAGTAGTAATTATCTAAGAGGCATTCAATAGGATCAGTCATTGCTTGTAGTAATTACATAGGAGGCATTCAGTAGGATCAGTCATTGCTTGTGGTAATTACCTAAAATTATTTCAGTAGGATTAGTCATTGCTTGTAGTAATTATCTAAGTCATTCAGTAGGATCAATAATTGTTTGTAGTGATTATCAAAGAGGCATTCAGTTGGATCAGACATTGTTTGTAGTAATTATCTATTATTAATTCAGTAGGATCAGTCATTGCTTATAGTGATTATCAGCTTTGTGTATACAGGTAAAGAACAACACAAGAAAATAGAGAAGGAAGATGACATATTTGGTGACAGCAGTCTGAACAAGAAAGAATCAAAGAAGAAGGTGGATGAGGTAACTTAAATTTCCTAATCAGTTCATTTTACCAAGAAAGGAGAAAGACATGGTTATCTTTTTTTCATTAATTAAATAAAGATGCATGGATAAAAAGAAATCCATTAGAGTTATTAAAGGGTAAGTTAATGACACAAAAATAATCTCTTTATTGTGGGTCTTCATCTTCTTTCCCGAGATATACTGAGTGAAGTAAGTGGTATAATCGTGGCATTAAAACTAAATTCATTTATGATGAGTGCAAAACTAGGTCCTACTGATCTCAATACTAGAAACAGAGAACTTCAATTTGAAATTTTGATTCCTTATTATTAAGTGCATTAGTTTCTTGCTCCTAACATTGATATGTGCATTGACAGGATAGTAATACTTCCTTTGGTAAGGTCAATGTCATTTCTTGTGTGTTCACTTAGAGAAAATAAATAACACCTATTGCAAAATGTTATTGTTTGGCTTACTAAGTCATTCTTACATGGACATTCAATTTGTTTCATAACTTTTACCAGAAATTAGAAGCCTAACTAAAGATACTTTGTAGGACTTTTTCTCCATTGTAGGAATTTTTTTCCATTGTAGGACCTTTTCTCCACCGTAGGACTTTTTCTCCTAATCATATTTTCATTAGAAAGGAAGCTCCACTACCTCTTGAATCCAGAAAGCATACACATAGAAAAGTTTTTTTTTGCATTTATATACCTTACAGACAAAGGGAAGAAACTTTTGCTCATTTCATCCCCTGATCACCATTCAGTGGTTAGAGTTGTTAACTTAACTTTTAGCTTTTTCAAGATATGATGAGCATTGTATCTTGTGCCACTCAAAGACCAATGAATATCTTGAGGTTTTTCTATCATCAGAAATCAGAATAGCTTTGAGTGTACATGTATTTTCTACATGTTGTAGTCCTTATATCTTAATTTGTTAGTTCTGTAAATTTTTGCAGATGTTTGTTCACACCTTATGTCCAAACAAAGTAGCATTGATGCCTTTTGTTGAATCTTTTATTCATGCTGCCTGTTAGTTTCTTTTTCAGGTGGCTTATATGAGCAATAGGCATTGATTATTCGCATATGTACACTCATTCAGGCTGTTATGTTCCTAATTTTGGGTCATTTTTGTCATTTCAGAAAGTGATAGACAATGGCAATGAAATGCATTAAATAAAGGACACTTTAAGTCACAGAGGGACCACATCCCTTGCTTGTACAAAGTTTTCATCCAATTCATTATGCAGTGTTTGTGTCTCATGGTCAGAAGGAATCCTGTCCACAGTACTGAGAAAATGTCTTAGGAACAAAGAGAGATGTGGCAAGTCCAGAACCATTGAATGTGACATGCTGTGACTTCATATTAAAAAATTGTTAATAGCCAGTATGGTTTGCTGCCCCACTTCTTAAATGTGATGACAATGACTAGTACATTTGGTCGGCTTGAGATAGAAGAACAAGGGATTGCAGAGTTGCTGGCCCTACATTCATCAGAGGCATTGATGGTGTCATAGATGAAGCAACTAGTTCCAGAGGTGATGACACCATTGCTGGACTTGTTTGACTTTGTTCCTATTCCTTGTTAAGCATCCCAGTGGGTGTAAGTCCTTCTGCATGACTGAGCTTGGCTTTAGGACCTATAGTCTGGGTGCATACAGCATATTTCGGATTTGAAAATTCTGTTTTAACTTCTGTCTTGATCATACGCTGCCATTGCAGCTGCATTGCCATTCCAGCTGCCTACTGTACAAATGACCAGTCAATCAGCCAGATTCAAGACTGTTTATGATTCCATTGTTTCTGCAGGCTGAACCACATACCAGCAAACTGAACCATGGTATCTGGGGTTATATAGGATTCAGTTGGCTGATCTGTCAGTTATACAATACATACAGCCCAGGTGGTTACAGAGCTGACCAACCAGTCAATAACTAGGCAATCCATCCAGCCATGCATCAGCAAACTTCCTGGCAATGCATTATAGCAAAATGAGCTATGGCACTTGCCCAGATACCAATGCAACCATTGAGTCAGTTTTCTATGGCGTACCCATTAGAGGGATACCAGGCATTTCTTTTCTGAAAGTCAGCTACCAGTGTTATTTTCATCATGCTGACAAATTCTCACATTTTGACATTTGGCACTGAACTTTTGTTATTGGATAAGTACATTGCAGCAGTTGGTATGAACAATCCACCAGTTTATAAGGTACATAAGATTGTTTCATATACCACCTACAAGTTAGTGTGAAACATGGCTGTTTCTTTTTTCCTGCTAGATTTGGCATCTGTAGCGATTTTTCTACTGGCTGAAATCTTGGGTAGCAAAAGTCCATGTGAGTCCCTGGCTAGAATTGCTGATGATATTTAAAAGGCGCATGCACCAAATGATGGCTAACACCAAGATGGCTTCCAAAAATCTGGATCTAGCAAGATGACATACTAGTCTACACTCATGTGAGCTAAAGCCATGCCATTTCTTGGATCTCTGGTCTGCACCCATCGGCTGTTTGATAGTAAAATAGAGGAGGTGCAGAAGCAAGCATCACAAGAATTGCTTCTCCAGCTTGCCTTGCTGCCTGCAATGACCTTCAGATCAAATTAGTCTCAACCACAATGGAAAGATGATCATTGGCAAAAGGACAAGAGGCCAAACACTGCATAAAGGAAATATTTGTGACCTTAGTTCAACTTAGGCTACAACAGGCTCCTTAGTTCCAGAGCCATTTTAATAAAGTCAATAAGAAACAAGTTTTCACCCTTTCCAAAGTCTCTTTACAACTGTCATTGACTTGCCACCTTGTCCACCTGTAGACAACCTGCAGGGTTTTGCCAAAGTCTTCATTTTCACAGCATGCGAATTTGTCTATTTCCAGAAAATGAATCTGTGATTAAAATTGTTTTGGAGGGGCTTCAGATTTCGTTTATCTAACCCCTTCCCTATTTGGCTTCCCCTTCCATAATGGACATTTCATTCAGTCTTGCTAAGGCAGGAAATTTGCAGAGAGAAATCTGATATTTACTTGAAAAGTGAGTGATGGAGATAAAGATTTTCCTCTCAGCTCTTTCTAATGCCCATGGACAACAGAAATTTCATGCCCATGGGCAACAGAAATCTCATGCCCATGGGCAACAGAAATCTCATGCCAGTCACAGACCTTGAAAGGCTTAGTAAGTACATCGCCATGCTGAGTTTCAAAATGGAGATGGCAAGTTCAACCAGTCAGTGTGTAATAACTGTTGAATATTGCAGTTAATTTAGACCTAATTGACATATGCTTTCATGATGTTATCCAGATCCTGTCACATGATCTTTCGATTCAGATTCCAAAGAACTATATACCAGTTTTGTGCTCTCCCATTCAGTCTCAGCATCAGCCCATAGGTGTTGTTCTCTTTTTGTTGACTTAATCAATAGTGACTGCAGCAATAGTAAGTTTATCCTGGCCGAATGAAAGAAATGATCTTTGTCCCCCTTGAGTCGTTTAGTTATTTTTCTAATTGGAACAGGTTGGGCCTTAGTCCATCACAGAGTAATTTGCCCCTTTGTTCTTGGAGTTTGTTATCATCCTCAGTCTTGCTTGCCATACGCAAGTACACATGACATCGATTATTAAAGTGGTAGACTCAGTTTCTAACAGGGAGTTGGTTTCTTCAACTCGGTCTGCTTAATGTAGCATTGTATTTGATTCCTTTTGACCAACTGTTCAAATGCCTCCAAGATCCAACCCAACTCACTGTTGCTGGTGTTCCTTCCATTTTTGGACAGGTTACTCATCCATGCCTTGTATAGAAAATGCTGAAGAGGAAAGAATATAATTCTTTAGTCATGGAGAGAATGTCATGAGTTAGAAAGTCTTTTGCTTTCAAGATGGATGCTGAAAAGTGATGGATTTTCAACAGAGATGCTGCCAGGGCATGTGAGTTGTGAATTGTGCATAATTTGTACAAAATTGTTGTACTTGGAGAGCAGTGATGTGCAAGAACTCTTGCAGATTAATTTGTGCATATAGAAATGTATAACTAGAAGTAACAACTAGAGGAGACGTTTTTTTGGACATTTTGATTAGAGCTTTCACACAATGAAACAGAAAGAGAGACAGCTTTTTGAATGTTAAGTAAATATTGAACTATGGCTATTTTCCCCCACCCACCCCTTTTTTTCCATACTCCCCATTATTTTGGTAACAGGAGGAAGCTCCCCACCCCATAATAAAATCTTGGCAGGCACTGTTACAAAATGAGTAGTATTTAAAGGCTGCTTTTCTAGCTTATTAAGGAGAAAAAATTATGGCTTCCACTCTATGATTTCATATTCAAGCATTATAGTAGAGGTAATATTGGTTACAATAAGGATTTATCAGACCTATTAGTGATTTTTAAAATGAATAAGCTAAATTTCTCATCTTGTTTCCAAAGTGGAATCTCACTGATGTTCACAAGGCTTATTTCAGATCAGCCTGAACATGTAACCAAAACATTCTTGAAGCTGCTAGGACTAACATCATCATGCAGAGTGAGTGAGCTGCATATGCTTTTATTGGACCCAAAACTATATCTAGTTAATATTAGATTTTTTTGTGACCTTAATGACACAATGAGGTTTCATAGCAGAAAACAGATTGCCATCAGTGGGCAGTCAAAAAACAGTCATCCTTCCCCTCAAATCTATGAATAAATCGAGAGGCAGTGATGCAGATCTGATCCATGCTCTTGAACACTACCGGAAGCAAATGACAATTCCTGGAAATAACCCACTCAAGCCCTTGCATGCAGTACTGGTCTCATGCTAGAAGTGTGGTCTCTTCATGTAGGGAATACCATCATTTTTCCTCAATGGGTGACTATGGCAGAGATGAGGGCATATCATTACCTCCTCAGTTTATCGATTCACTTAATGTTAATGTGATTACAGAATGTATTGCAAACAGTTTAGTAAACTGTGGTTCTCTGAGAATTCTTAACCATATTACTGTTAAACCCTCCAATACCTTCCCACAAAGGAAAGCATCATTGTTGATGTATTGCTCCAGTTAAAATGAGCACTGTGCACGCATAGTGAGCTAGTGGTGGTCAGGAAAAGTGATTGGTAAAATATATATGATATGTAGACAGTGACTGGATTTAAGAGGTAATGGAGCTTCCTTCCTTACATTTCAATATTGTGATTGGTAATTATTCTTGGAGAAAATAAAAATTAAAATTTTGATTTTTATAAATAACCAGGAGGATGAGGATTTGTTTGGGAAGAGTGTCAAGACAGAGAGGAAAAAGCACAAAAAAGCTCAAACAAAAGATGAGGACTTGTTTAAGGTAATACAAAAATATTATTCTGTAGTTAGATTTTCTATGAAGTTATCTCAGAAGAAATTTAGCCCAGTCCCTTAAAATGTGAGATATAATGCCAGTCTGTGTTTTGATGTTATGACATAAAGAATGGTATGTAAAATATCCATCACTGAACACATCACTGGGCAAATTGTATGATATGTTTCGATGAAATATGATTAAGTGTATCAAAAAATGCAGAGGGATTCATTATATTTATTTATTAGCTGATTCAAATCAAGGGAAAGCATAATATGTAAGGATATCATATGTTATCTCTTCATCCATTATCAATATGGTTCCCTGCTTGATAACTTGACCATCCCACCATCTACATTTACCCGACTGTATGGATCATTCAGATTTGCATTCAAACAAAGTTCAAGCTCACTGTGATTGGAAGAATACACATGTGATTTCTTCATAATTTATAGCTCCCAAATACTGTAGATGGCTTGCACTTGGGACAGGCCCCCAGATTCCTTCTGGCACTACCTTCTTGCACTTGGGATAAGGCGTATCAGTTTTGGGATTTAAAGGATTTGAGTCAAAGTCATGAACTAAAAATAGAAAAGTGGCTTTCACACAGTGACTCTGGTTCTCATCGATCTGAGGCTATCAAACTTTGTGGATGGCTTGTATTTGGGGTCAGAAAGAACCCTATTGCTTTTGGGTTAAGAGGTACAAGGTCAAGGTCACTGACTCAGTAAAATAGGTTTCTGTACAGTGACTCACATTTTGCATAATCTACAGTAACCACACTTTGCATTTGCTTAATCTGTAGTTAAGGAACCAACAAATCAATTTTTCAGCCAAAATGTTAAAGGTCAAGGTCACTGACTAATGGAATAAAAATGTGGTTTCTTCACAATAACATTAATTTTGCACTGCATATCAGCACGAAACTTTGTGGATTGTTTTCATATGAGATAAAAAGAACCCTATAAATTTGGGGTCAAAGGGTGAAAGGTAAGTTTTGCTGTGACTGAAGAAAGAAATGGTTTTTGGAGGGGGGTTGCAAAATAAACTCAGTTTTAGAAAATGTACCTTAACCAAAGTTTATGGATGACTTACATGCTTCATTAGAAAGAATCCATTTGAGTTTGGGATTAAAGGCATGGTCACTGTGACTAAAAGATGTTTTTTGGCAAATTAACTTTTGTTGTATAGACCACATACTTTAACCAATGTTTGTGGAGAAGTACACTTTGGGTAATAAAGAAACTGGGGGTCTAAAAGGTACAGTCATGGTAAGTTAATGAAGAAGAATGGTTTCTGTTCATTAAGTTGAATTCATCCATATCCTCCTAGTGCACAGGGCAGGTTTATAATATACTGCTCTTGGGTCTCCTGTTCATTTTAGATATCCAAGAGTATAACATAACCAAGTTGAAATGGCATAGACCAGATCTCCATCTTTTTTAATTTAAGTGGGCTTGTGGCATGTCCTGCATCATGGTATTGCCCCGTCAATGGTAATTTGAATGGGTTATTTACTATCTAAGCATAACAGATGCCAAATTTCAAACAAAATAGACCTGAATTGCCATCTTCTTCATTTCTCTTAGGATGATACAGACATTTTTGCTGATGTTCCAGCAGCAAAACCAAAAGAGAAGAAGAAAAAGAAAGCCAGTTCTGCCCCTAAAAAGACCATATTCAAGGATGACATAGGTTTGTTTTTCAGGATTGACTCCAATAGAAAACAAAATATCTGAATGTATGAAAGTTGTTTAAAGTCCAGAATGAGAATAGTTGAATCTTTTGAAACTTGACATATTTCATCTCTTTCATCTCATAAGATTTGGTTTTAAATTTGCAAAACTAATCAGAGTTCTTTGATCAAGTCATGCATGCTAACCATGTAGTCCTTTTGGCTCATACCAAAATAATCAGAGATACTCAGTCTTGTGCATTAACCACTAAACCACTATAGTTTTGACCAAAATATAGTAAGTATTCAGGGTCACAGTCAGGCAGGTAATTGTAATCTTCATACTTATGTCATCAGTTGATTTTCCATGTAGTTATTATCAGTAACAGTCAGTTATCAAATAATGTACCTAAAACTTTAGATCATTTTATATTAACAGTTATTGGACACATGTAATATATCTCCACATAACTAGAATCACTTATTTTTCACCTTTTCAAAAGCTCAAATTAGCAAACAGCTTTTCAGACTGTTACAGTTTAATTATGTGGACATCTCTCTTTTTTTGCTGTTCATAATTTCTACCTAAAGAATGATCTTTGGATTAGATTAATGTAGACAGGAAAAAGTCTTGCTAAAATGCTTGATTTGGAAATGAAGTCACATTGTTTCTTCATGAAGTAGATGGTTTTGCATCCAAGTAATTACAACTTAGTTAATAATACTTTTAACAGAAATTTCAACACATTTACTTTTCAACATTTTATCTTCTATTACTGCATATTTACCTTTATTTGGAGGGATTTTATTCTAAAGTCTTTTTTATAGTTTATGTTTACATTTTTAGAACTTTACTTTTAATTAGCACCATTTAGTGATTTTGTGCTGATAAATCCATGCATGAATATATACATACTACTTCTTCAATTTTTGTTTTAAATTCAGGTTATATTAAAAAAATTAACTCATTTAATGATTCTGTCAAATTTGTATCTAGTTTAACCATGCTTGACTTGACTTACATGGAACTGTTTAATGAGGATTGTACTGGTGTTCTCTTGAATACGATACATACATGGAACTGTTTAATGAGGATTGTACTGGTGTTCTGATGAATACGATACATACATGGAACATTTTAATGAGGATTGTACTGGTGTTCTCTTGAATACGATACATACATGGAACTTTTTAATGAGGATCGTACTGGTGTTCTCTTGAATATGATACATGGAACTGTTTAATGAGGATCATACTGGTGTTCTCATGAATACAATACATGGAACAGTTTAAAATGAGGATCGTATTGATGTTCTCATGAGTACGATACATGCATGGAACAGTTTAATGAGGATCATACTGATGTTCTCATGAATACAATACATACTTGGAACAGTTTAATGAGGATCGTACTGATGTTCTCTTGAATACGATACATACATCTAACTGTTTAATGAGGATTGTACTGATGTTCTCTTGAATACGATACATATACGTGCTCATTGTTCAGGAAAGCTAAAACTAACTTATAGCAACTTTAAACAATTAGATTTTTATATTATGAACTAAATTTTCATATCCACTCATTATCAAAAACATTTACTTTACATGTTTGTTTACTGTTAAACTAACACATTTTCTTTGTAAAGCTAAATAAATGTGTTTTAATAAAAACCTTATAAGTTATGTCATACTGATGCAACAGGGTCCATGCCCTAGATGGTTAATATCCTTCTGCAAGTGTAATGGTAACTTCACATGAATACCATTTCATTTCTCACAATTTTTGTTGGTAATATTTTAAAATGGTTTTTCAGATAACAATTGTAGACTTTATTCTTCATAAATATTACTTTAAACTGTTGGTTCCCAGTGCCCACTTATTAAAGGTGTAACCATTAACTACAAGAGAATTTCATCATTTTTATTAACAGTTGTTACTATCATTTATTCATTTCAGATGACATTTTTGCTGAAGCATCAACCCCACCAAAGTCTAAGGAGAAGAAGGAGAAGAAGACAACACCAGTGGCCACAACAACAAAAAAAGATAAATCCCCTATTGGTGATGATGATGATATTTTTGCTGATCCCCTTAGTTGAGATGTACCAATTCTCTGATATTTAGATACATAGTGGAACCAATTTTTGAAAAACTTCCAGATAAAATATTTGCTCACATGGGACAACATTAACAAATCTCTTTCTTAAATTTCCTTTTCATAATCAGAACATCTGATTGACCATCATGGACTGGTTTTGTATTTGCTCTGTGATCCAAAGCTTAATTTTCAATTTTGGAGAACATCTTTGTTTTCACATTTTTGCAATGCTTGAATGTAATTGTCAGTGTTTGTTCTATCTTTAATTTTAGAGTCATTTTTCCTGTATACAAATGTGTTTTGTCAGATTTCTAAAATCTGACTAAAATCTAAAATCATCATCTGTACTTAACAATTGGCTTTTTTGATTTTCAAAACAGTTACAAAGAAATTCTGTCAAAATTTGAGATGCAAATTATTTTAATTCAGTTTTAATGAAAATTATTTGATTCCAGATTTATATTTATACATTATGTTTGTATGAATTAGAAAATATGAGCTTAAAACACTAATGGATACTGCATACACTACATATGTGTACATGTTACTGTTTCGCAGTGTGCAGTATCGGTTGACATACACAACAAAGTTGAATTTATGACATTCCAGTTATTTGAGTTACAGTATCTGCACTACATAGTTGAACTTGTAACATTACTGTTATGTGAGACTGAGATTTATTTGCGAAGAGATTATTATACTATTTGATTGACTCAAAATATTTTCCTTAGCATGTGACGATATCAGCATATCAACAAACAATACATTTTATTGAGCCTGCATTTTGCACATGTTGCTTATTTTGTTTATGTAGCTGGTGTTATTTTGTATTGGCATAGTATGTGTTAGGGTTCTATGCTAAATTTTGTGTTAAAGAATTTTCAAATTATTTACCATGGGATTTCCTTTGCAAGACAGTATCCTGTGAAAACCTTGTTAATATGTATTTATCAGCTATTATATAAAGGTCTCTCAAACACTGGGCTGAAAGTGACTTATACAAAAGATTTTTCTTTTGTTTGATTATATTGTAACTCACCTTGGTGGAAGCTGGAAATAATTGTTGCTTTGGCATCCATGTGCAAGTCAATACATATGTTCATGCACACCCAAGATTTAAGTCAGTATTACAGGTAGATATAGAGATAATCTTCCATTATTAATATTTCATGACTTTTTATTGAACAGTATGAGAAGAAAATTCGCTTTCTCCACTTAAATTTACTGCCTCCCAATTCCCCAAATTTACTGGTAAAATTAATGAGGAGTTAGAGTCAACAAAATTAACTCCTTGGATTTTGGCTCATTTTGCTATTTTATGTGAAGTCATTTGATAACAAGCCAACAATCCATCACTATAGGGGTGTATTGATTGAAATTCATTCAAAATTTAACAAATGGAGCATTTTATGGTCACATCTTGTGAGTAAAACATAAAAAGGGCACAAGTTTTAATTGTCTTGGTCCCATATTAGTGAGATGTGAAACATAGCAGTCTCCTTTACAGTGGTGGCATGAATAGTTAGGCTTTTGGTTGAAGTTTAAATTTATTTATATTTCCAAAACCTCTTAATTGATTTTTGTCATGCTTTGCATGAATCATTATGACCTTATATTAAATTTGCATTTTAGTTTAAAAAATTTTTTCATTTGCTTATATGTCCTAAAATCCTTGAAAAAAGTCTTATCATTTTGTGGCTTGAAGCAAAGACAATTCGTTCTATGACATGATGACTTGGCCATATGACCTAGAGGGTCAAAGTCACCACCACAGAAAATTTGCAATATGGTTTTGGTTACAAATGGATCTTAATATTTGGGATGAATCATCCTGAAGCCAAGAAAATCCTTTATATGTCATATGGGGTCAAAATTATAGTCACAGAAAATATGTATTGAGGTTTTGGTTACAGTTTTTTCATGTGCTTGTATTTCCTTGGTGGAATTTCTTATAAATGAGAAGAATCATTATGAAGCAAAGACAATTCATTTAATGACATATTTACTAAACCTTTTGACCTTCGGGTCAGGGTTACATGATCTACAGCAACATTTTGATTGTGCAATAGACATATCACTTTTTTCTTTTGTCTGTTGGTTAATGGTTGCATTGAATGATTGAATGATTTCTCTCATTATGATGACTGTTGTAAGTGATACAAGCTTCCAAAGTCTGTCAGAACAACAAATTTTAGGAGCTTTTACTTCGATGACTTTTGTGATTGCCATATCAACACAAAGCAGGTATCGTAATGTAAGCAATGCAGAAATAAAACTACAGCTTGGATTTGGTTGAAAACATTAGGTACTACATTCAGTCTTCTTTGTTACTACATGAATTCTGTTTACACAACCCATCAAAACATGTCACAGGATTAAAGAGTATAAATGTAATTAGAAAGTAAATGAAATTGGGATCTTCTACATTTAGGTACTTCCTTGTTTTACACCACGAACATGGCTTCCAGATAACAATGTAAAATGTACAAGTTGTTGAACAAAAGTTCTTTGTTTTCCAAAATGAGAAAGTGGATTTGACAATTTGGCACAAATATTGTGCAGATTAAGTTATGATATCAATATGGATTTTCAAAGATCAATCCAGAGTATATAATTTGCTATTTAATCATGCATTTAGCAGTTTCATTGACTCTTTTAATATGGTACTGAGTGAGTGCTTATTAAAATTACTTTTTGCCAAGGAATATAAATATTTTCATAGTTATAAGTCAGTTTTAAAAATTGCAAAAAGCCATTTTTCTGTAATACATGAATATTTTATTTATGACTACAAATTACTTTTGTGATGTCTTTTGAATTAGTAATATATTGAATAAAGACAGTATCACAAAAATTATATTTACATAAAGTTTTCTTCATCTAATTACAGCTAAAATGTTCCTTCATCAATTTAAATATATATTCTGGAAGGTTCATAGAAATGAAGACCTAAGAGGGTAGTTTTCTACTGACATTTTTCTTCCTTCCAACTACTCTCATCTTTCTATTGTATCCTGAAGATTTGATGGAGATGTGTAACAAACGTAATAATAGTATTAGGAAGAGGAAATGTCAGGAGCATACTTAAATGTACTCAAAAATTGAAGTGATTGCTGTTAACAAAGTGCTTAAAAATTTATTCTGGATGCTCACAGTAGACTTTTGCATTGGATTCAAATAAATGCATGTAAATTATATCAAACATATCACTCTGAAAATTAAGAAACTTAAATATCCTCACCCTATCAATGGTCTCTAGCCACCATCAAGAAAATTCAAGAAATTGGAAATTATATTCTGATTTGTGGATCTTTACCCAATAGTTTGCAAGATATATTTCATGCGGACTGTCCCTTTGCTGACGGCCAAAACATACACAGTTGTCTGTCATTCGGAAAGCTGTGTTTGTCCAGCTGTTAGCAAGTTTTATTGCAAATCCTAAACTACATAGGGTCTGCCCAGAAATTTGAATCGCTCTCATCCTAGGGTCTAGTTGGTCTTAAATAAAGATTGTGCCCCTCAAACATCCATAAAAAAATCTTGTTATCACTACTCTTGAAAGGAAGGTTATATAAGTGTAAATATATTTTATTTAAAAGCTTTGTTGTTGGAGATTACAAGATGGCAGATATGTACAGTATAAGAGGTAAATGACCCTTTGATAATATAAAATTGTAAATATATGGCAGACAACATTGAATAGTAAGAGTCAAGAGTCTCATGGTTAAATAATAGCAAGGTATATACACGTAAAAATTGATACTGGCAACCTTTCTCATGGTATGTGACCTTTTTCATAGTGATTGCACATGTGCCAATAACCTCATTCAAGTTTGTTGATCGGTTTAACAAATAAGCAGAGCATTGTGGGAGATAGATATAGGTATAGAATAGATGCAGATATGTAAATGTTAGAGAAAGTAAAATAGAAATACTAGAAGGCAATAACACTCATTCATATACACACTGGTATGTTAAAGCAAGGAACCTTAAGATGGATAAGCAGAACAATTGAAATATGACTATGTACATTTGTCCTAAATTCCACAGCATGATGTAGCCTATAATGTATCAAAATCTGCCAAACACCGACAAATCAATCAACCAACCAACACTGGCTGCCTAATGCAACACTAGTTGTATAATGAGAGTACACACTGTACTGAAATAAGATTTTATATATATATATATATATATATACAAATTTCAAGAACAGTCATGGGAATAGTTGCTACTTTACATTTTAATTTTTGAGTTATTTTAACCTAATTTTAGCAAACATTTGATTGAAAAGTATTTTAATGACTAAATAAAGAAGATATTTGAATTTGACAAACCTTTGTCCAACTTACATACAGCTTCTCTATCCCATCTTAACATAATATACGAAAGAAAAAGGAAATTGCTTCTAGATTTTATAAGGAATTGGCAAAATATATATCAGGAAGAAGTGAGAATTGCCTATTAATCTCTATATTTAATGCAAGGTATAAAATGTACATTAGGTTCAGTTCTTCAAAAATATTTACTTAAACATTATTAGTTCTGACAAAGAGTGAATAGAATCTTACTCCTTAACTCAGTGATTTATTAATTACAATCTATTGCTCCAAACTCTTAACATTTGTTCGACTGAGTGAGGATGGAGTTATGATTGGCAGAGTAGGAATCATTATTGAGACCAGGTTGCAGCTGCCCATGATATGCCAGAGATGACTAAATTACAGTCAATAGAATTTTTTCACCAGATCGATCGCAGCCCAGAATACCAATGACCACACCATCAACTTGACAACAGGATGGAGATGGTAAGTATGGTACTGTTGCAATTGCCATCAAAGTATGGGCAAGAGATAATATCACCATTGGAAAGTGAAATGTCAGGACATGAAGACTAGCAGATAAACTCGAGGAGCTTATGAGTGCAGTCATTTGAGCATCTCTCCTCAATATCACTATCATAGAGGTCTGTGTCCTAACATCTAATCATGATGACAAGAGAG